>JARQOD010006892.1:0-41063 GCA_033576555.1 Oophaga sylvatica | reverse complement strand
AAGATCAATTTAAAAAAAAAAAAAAAAAATAAAAAAATGAAATTCTCACCTTCCCGGGGGCCCCCCCCCCCCCCCCCCCCTTCCCCCGCCTTCAGCGACGCTCCCGCAACTCGCGGCCCCAAAGGGAATGCATTGCGAAAAAAATCAAAAACCGATGCGTGCATCTCGCGAGACCGCTATGCCATCGGGGTGATTCTCGCAAAGGACCTTGGGAGGGGAAGTTCCCGGGGAGCGTCGCTAAAGGGGGGAAGGCTGGGGGGGCCGGGGGAAGGGCTGCGGGGGCCCCCGGGAAGGTGAGAATATCATTATTTTTTTTTTTTAATTTTTGGGTTTTACCAGGGAATGGTACCCGGGGCCTGGAGGAGAGTCTCCTCTGCTCCAGCCCCGGGTACCATCCGCACAGAACCCTTACATTGCGCAAAGGGGGCATACCACATGGGGAAATAAGCGGTTCAATGCATTCCTAGGGGCGGCGGAATCACCCGCGGTTCCGCAAAATTAATAAACATGTTGTTTTTTTTTCCGTTTAAGGTTTTTTTTTTTCGGGGAAAAAAACGCAACATTGTAAAAAAACATGCGGAAAATAAAAAAAAAAAAATTAAAACTAAGAATGCTTAATGCTTGCGTTTTTTTCCGGGGTTTTTAACCGCGGAAAAATAGCGGAAAAACCGCAAAAAAAAACGCAATTTTTCCTGATCGGGGCACTTAGCCAAAGGGTTTGGGGGGTAAACTTGGGTAATAGGATCACAAAAAAAAAGCTTTCATGTATCCTTTAATAAATGTGTGTCGGGGGGTTACAAAAAACACTAAACTTCAGGAAGGCAAATTTCCAACGGATAAGATGATTTTGGGTGCAATAAACGGGGACGATATCCTGAAACATAAAAATACCCCAAAGAAAATGGGAGACGTTTATTATATCCTGAATAGGAAACCCGTGCACAGTATATACCCAAGGGAAAAAACATGCTAGAAATTTGGAGGGAAAACCCCTATGGCTAAATAGAGCTTTTAAGGGGGGCAATAAGGGGGAAAAAAAAACGTTTAGGGGAAATTAAAAACCCAAAAGGTAGTGAAAAAGGGATTAAAAAAATACAGAAACTGAATAAATTCCCGTAAAAAGCAAAACAAGACAGCAAAGATTGAGGAAAAAGACTCATTGCCAGGGGAAAGTAAAAATAATCCCCAAATATTCTTTTAAATACATAAATACAAGAAACTAAAAAAAATAGGGGTTTTGGGCCCCTTAAAAATATCTAGGTGAAAAGGTGGGTGAGGGTGAGGAAAAAAACCAATATGCTAAATAAAATTTTTTCAACTGTTTTTCACAAGAAAATCCCATGACAGATAACATACAAGTAAAAAAATTTTTTCCATTAAAAAGTCACCTGCTTAACCCAGCAGGAAGTACGGGGGGCGTCTAAAAATCACAAATTCCCAAAACCCCCCCGGGCCCCGGGGGGGATACCCCCCCCAGAAAATGCAGGGAAATTTAAATCAGTCATAGAAAAGGGGCCATTTTTTTAATCTTTAAAGATTCCAAATAACTGGGTCTGTCCACGGGACTGGCGCATAGCAAAATGTGGTGCCAATATTCAAAAAGGGGGCAAAAACTGAACCTGGAAATTATAGGCCAGTGAGCTTAACATCTACTGTGGGTAAAATCCTGGAGGGTTTTTTAAGGGATTCTATTTTGGAGTATCTGAAGCTGAATAACCTCATGACACAGTATCAGCATGGGTTTACGAGGGACCGTTCTTGTCAGACTAATCTGATAAGCTTTTATGAAGGGGTAAGTTCAGGACTGGACCAAGGGAATGCAGTGGACGTGGTGTTCATGGACTTCTCAAAAGCTTTTGATACAGTGCCACACAAAAGGTTGATACATAAAATGAGAACAATGGGGATAGGGGAAAATATGTGTAAGTGGGTTAAGAACTGGCTCATGGATAGGAAACAAAGGGTGGTTATTAATGGAGCACACTCGGACTGGGTCACGGTTAGCAGTGGGGTACCACAGGGGTCAGTATTGGGGCCGCTTCTCTTTAACATATTTATTAATGACCTTGTAGGGGGCATACAGAGTAGTATTTCAATATTTGCAGATGACACTAAACTCTGCAGGGTAATAAATACAGAGGAGGATAATTTTATATTACAGGAGGATTTATGTAAACTAGAAGCTTGGGCTGATAAATGGCAAATGAGCTTTAATGGGGATAAATGTAAGGTCATGCACTTGGGTAGAACAAATAAGATGTATAATTATGTGCTTAATTGTAAAACACTGGGCAAAACTGTCACTGAAAAAGACTTGGGTGTATGGGTGGACGACAAACTCACATTTAGTGGCCAATGTCAGGCAGCTGCTGCCAAGGCAAATAAAATAATGGGATGCATTAGACGAGGCATAGATGCTCATGAGGAGAACATAATTTTACCTCTATACAAGTCACTGGTGCGACCACACTTAGAATACTGTGTGCAGTTCTGGTCTCCGGTGTATAAGAAAGACATAGCTGAACTGGAGCGGGTGCAGAGAAGAGCGACCAAGGTTATTAGAGAACTGGGGGGTCTGCAATACCAAGACAGGTTATTACACTTGGGGTTATTTAGTTTGGAAAAACGAAGGCTTAGGGGTGATCTTATTACAATGTACAAATATATGAGGGGACAGTACAAAGACCTTTCTAATGATCTTTTTACTCTTAGACCTGTGACGGGGACGAGGGGGCATCCTCTACGTCTGGAGGAAAGAAGGTTTAGCCATAATCACAGATGCAGATTCTTTACTGTAAGAGCAGTGAGACTATGGAACTCTCTGCCGTCTAATGTTGTAATGAGTGATTCCTTACTAAAATTTAAGAGGGGACTGGATGCCTTTCTTGAAAAGTATAATATTACAGGCTATATTCACTAGTTTCCTAGATACAGCGTTGATCCAGGGAGCTAGTCTGATTGCCGTATGTGGAGTCGGGAAGGAATTTTTTTCCCCAATGTGAAGCTTACTGTTTGCCACTTGGGTTTTTTTTGCCTTCCTCTGGATCAACATGTTAGGGCAGGTTAGGATAGGATATGGGTTGAACTAGATGGACTTAAAGTCTTCCTTCAACCTTAATAACTATGTTACTATGTTACTATGTTAAATATGGACAAATAATAATTTGTCATCACAGCGCATATCTGCACATGTCTATTAGAAATGGTAACAAAAAATAAAACATAGTCTACTCTTCACATTTTGAAATTAATGCATAAAAGTACATTTCATACTTATGAATTAATGCTTTTTAAGGAACTTTATCTGTACCTGTAAGATAATGCAGTCAATGGATGTACGAATCATTAAATCCTCATCATCATCATCACGAGTTTTATTTATGACAGACATTATAAAATACACATACTGATGCCAACTGTAACTTCAAACACCATATATGAAATGGCCAGCATGTAAACATGGTAATAATGTCCAATAATAAATTATTACATCTAGAAAGTGCATCATGCATACTGACAATAGGTAGTTATACCTGCAAGTGCTGTTGAAACAACCACAAGAGATATAAATTAATACTGGTATATAGGTATCACAGTGCATAGTTACTCATGGACAATGTTGATGTAATACTGTATCTCAATTAAGTCAGCGTCAACCATTAGGCTTGTTAGTCTTGTACATTGTTAAAGAGGGAACGTAATTTTTTTGTTTGTCATAGGTGGAGTATTACACATTAAATTATTACTGCTGTATTTTTTTTGCGTCCCTAGTGCGCAATAACGCAGCCTAACCTCACATTTTATAGTCAGCTAATTGCCACACGCTACCCTACCCTACGCGTGACAGTAGGAAGGTAGTGTTGACGGATAAAGCTTTGCGCAACCAGACATTCTTTTACCCTCTTCAACACTCTACAAGCAAAAAATGCATGATTTCAGCCGCAGACTTTATTGACGTACAGTATAACATCGGCATTACCCATCAGAGGCTGTCCACTGTCTGATACAGACATAGAATATACCTTTGCTATCCGTAGCCTTTGTTTCACCTACACTTGCAGGCACACACTTAAATTGTGACAAACAATGCCTAATGTTTTTTTAAATGGTTATTTTTTATCGTACATTATTGTGTCATCAATCATCACATTGATGAGTCCATGCTGGACATGTCATACATGCTATAGAAAGTTACGATTTTATGAACTTAAATAATTGAAATGTCTGTGACTGTCACATAAAATTTGCGATGATGATGATGAGTGACTATTACAAAATCCATTGTCTTCACTATGTTATGGTTTAACATAGCGTTCCTTAAGCATTATTCATAAAAAAAAAAATGGACTTTTATTCTTAAATTTACAACACTATATTTTGTTACCAATTTTTTGGGTGTTGTGTTGTTCCATTTATTTTTGGCATGTGCATATATGCGTTTATATTTGTATTTTCTTTATTTTTCCTTCTTGAAATTAGAAAACATGTGTATCTTTGTACCGTGTTAGCCAGTAGATAGAAAAATATTTAGACTTCAGAGTCAGCAGTGGTTGATACCTTTTAATGGATAACTGAAAAGATGGAAACAAATTGCAAGCTTTCAAGGCTACTCACGTCTCTTCATCAGGCAAAGACTAAATAAAAAAATTAAGCATCACATATTTCTATACACAACAGGACACAGGAATAGTGCAATAGGTAAGACAAGTAAGTGACGTGTATCAGAACTGTCATTATCTCACAGGATGAACATAAATATTGGAACAGTTCCTAGATAAGGATAGAAAGTTTGATTGCCCTCTCATTGGCGTCTTTTTTTGGGTTTTCATGACCCTGGAAGGGCATAGACGCAGATTCCTTAATTGATATAGAATGACATAAATCCATGTGATCTATTCATTCCATCACTAACAGTGTCAAAGGTCATGATGAGCTTATATTCTGAAACCTTTGTACGTTTCTCATATTTGAAGTTATATTTTTGTCAGTATTCCGGTTTTCTAGGTAACTTTGTCAATGATTTTGCCCTTTGTTAAGATGGAGTTTGCTGTTTTGTGTGCCCTACTTCCTGTTCGTTTGTTTAAAGCCTGGCTCAGGTGCTGGCTTCACTGCTGGAATATTCTGCTTCCGTTTCCCTGCAACCCAGCTGCTTTGTTCCTCACAGATCTTTTGTGTGTTTACCAGGAAAGTGCATAGCCTTATCTTCAGGTGTTTCTCAGCCACAGCAGCTTCTACCCATGGCTCTGGACATTCTCTGCATATGTAAGTTGCACAAAGTACTGTGTTATCACTAAACTGTTGACTTGGGAATTTAACCCTTGGTTCACTCCATCTGATAAGAACTGTGTTTCTGAACTGTTGCTGTTTAACCCTTTGTGCATTACCTCTGGTGAGAGCTGTTGGAACTGTTACTGGAACCTTACTGACATATGAACTTGTTGTTGGACTTCACTGAATTAAGCCACAACTGAGATTAACTTGTTCCTGGACCTCCCTGTGTTTTCTGCATACCTGGATCTGACTCTTCACACACCAGCAGTGTGTAAATCCAGCCACGTTATCTGTGCATCAGACTTACCTTGTGGTCACATTTGTGTGAGGACTCCGTCGTAAGAACTTTACCACCCTCGCTATAGAGGTTCAAAGACTTATATATCCGGATTCATATAACTGGACTTGTGTATATATATATGGACTCATTGCATGTCACTACGGGTTGTTTGAATATTGTTTTTGGGTGTTTTGCTGTTTCACAAATACATTATTTGCATTCAAAGAAACCCGTCTCTGATTGTTCATTGCCCCACGCTATCAGAATCCTCGAGTTCCTACAATAGTATTACAGGATATTCCAGCCTAAAAAAGAGGATTCTGCTGGGGCAATGACGGAGACACGGGCAGACAAATTGTTCACCATAGTTAACTCCTTGCAGCAGGAGGTGGCGGCTGCACTCAATCAGATTAGAGACTTGGAGTCTCGGGTTAACCACAATGCACAGGGGTTTGGTCAGGCTCTCCAAGATCTACGTTCTAGGTTAGGAGTCCTGGAGGCCTTACCTACTGAGCCTACCTCATCCACCAGTATGCCCAAATTGCCTCCATTCCGTTTTAATGGTGACCGAAGTCAATTCCGTGGGTTTGTTAATCAATGTATATTATTTTTTGATGTACATGCCTCCTACTACCGGTCTGATAGATCTAAGGTTCTATGTATTATTATGTTGTTGACATCACGTGCACTGGCTTGGGCAAATCCTATGGTTGAAAGTCATGATACCCGTCTAAATAATTTGGACAATTTTCTTGCAGCCATGGCGCAAATGTTCGACGATCCCAACCGCCGTGCTACCGCTGAATCTGCCTTGCTTTCCTTACGCCAGGGGAAACAGTCAGTCATAGAATATGTTACTGAATTTAAAAGGTTAGTGGTGGACACCCAGTGGGAAAACAATGCTTTATTACCAATCTTTAGAAAAGGTTTGTCAAATGCAATCAAGGATGAGCTAGCTCGTTCAGAGTCTCCACAGGAGTTTGAATTGTTTATACAGCACTGTGTACGTATTGATATCCGTTTAACTGAACGCAGACAAGAAAAATGGGCCGCTGTAAATCGCATTACTAATTACTCTCTTCCGTCCAGGGAAACCACAGGCAAAAACCCGCGAGAGGCTGAGGAGGTGCCTATGCAGGTGGACTCACTGCAGAGACGTGAGAATAATGAACGCCGCGAACACCGTCTCCGTGAGCGCTTATGTTTCTATTGTGGTCAATCGGACCATTTCCTCATCAATTGTCCTAAATGTCCTAGGCGACCCAACAAGGTGTTGGCGGTAGTAGGGGATTATGATAACACAGACGCTGAGTCTGAAGTTTCGGAAACCAGTCTACATCTAGATGCGGTTTTTCCCCCAATACTGATGCCGACTTCCCCTAAAGATCAAGGGGAGAAATATTCACATTGTTCTCTTCCTATACAGATTCAGTGGGAGGAACAGTGGATATCAAGTTCTGCCATGATAGACTCTGGAGCAGGTGGGAATTTCATGGATTCTTCTTTTGCAAAGGAACATGGTATAAAGACACAAATAAGAGCTTCACCAATCACTATGGAAACGGTGGATGGTTCCCCATTAGTTTCTGGACCAGTAGATCGGGAGACAGTGCCTCTGGAGTGTAAGATGGAACCAGACCATCAAGAAACACTTTCATTCATGTTAATATCTTCTCCTCATTTTCCTGTAATTTTAGGAATTCCCTGGTTACGGTCACAAAATCCAATCATCAATTGGGAAACCAAGGAGATAACCTTTCTCCCGAAGTGCAGTTCTACCATCAGTCCAACTGTAGCGGCTCCAGTTACCCAGAACTTGGAAGAGGTGATACAGGTACCTACTCTCCCTCTGATATATCAGGAATTCTCAGACATTTGTGATAAAAGGAAGGCAGATCAACTTCCCCCACATAGACCGTATGACTGCCCCATAGAATTGCTTCCTGGAGCAGCGATTCCTTTCGGCCATGTTTACCGTTGGCGGCTCCGGAATTAAAATCTTTACGAGAGTATATAGATGAGAATTTAGCCAAGGGGTTTATCCGACCATCTTCTTCACCAGCGGGAGCTCCAATATTCTTTGTAAAGAAGAAGGATGGTACTCTAAGACCCTGCATTGACTACCGGGAGTTAAATAAGGTAACCATTCGTAACAGGTACCCGTTGCCCCTAATTCCAGAATTGTTGGAAAGAGTTCGCCAGGCCAAGGTATTTACCAAATTAGATCTTCGTGGGCATATAATTTACTCCGTATACGGCCCGGAGACGAATGGAAGACAGCTTTTAGATGCCGGTATGGACATTTTGAATATTTGGTGATGCCATTCGGACTCTGTAACGCTCCTGCTGCTTTTCAACATTTAGCCAACGACATTTTCAGGGATTTATTGGACCAATATGTGGTAATTTACCTTGATGACATCTTAATCTTTTCTGACTCCTTACAGGAACATCAGGAACATGTCAAGACCGTACTTAGACGTTTGAGAGATAATCATTTGTACATCAAACTCGAAAAGTGTGAGTTCCATTGTTCTGAAATTCAATTTTTAGGCTATGTTATCTCGCCTCAGGGATTGAATATGGAGTCCAGCAAGATCCAGGCAATCTTGGACTGGCCGGTACCAGGAAACATTAAGGAGGTACAACGATTCATTGGCTTTGCTAACTTTTATAGACGGTTTATCCGAAATTTTTCAGAAATTGTCCGTCCCATCACTCTCCTCACCAAGAAGGGGAAGAAGTTTGAATGGTCTTCGCAAGCTCAGGAAGCCTTTGATCGCCTGAAGGGTTGTTTTACCACGGCTCCAATATTGATGCATCCGGATCCTGCACAGCCTTTTATCGTGGAGGTGGACGCGTCTGACTGTGCATTGGGAGCTATCCTCTCACAACGTACCGGAGACAAAGGTTTGCTGCACCCGTGTGCCTTCTTCTCTCGTAGGTTATCTTCTGCAGAACTTAACTATGATGTGGCAGATAAGGAACTTTTGGCAATTATTTCTGCCTTTAAGGAATGGAGACACCATTTGCAGGGGGCAACTCAGCAGGTAGTAGTACTCACGGATCATCGCAATTTGGAATTCCTTAAGTCTGCCAGGTGTCTTTCTCCTCGACAAGCTAGGTGGAGTTTGTTCTTGAACCAGTTTAATTTTATTATTTCGTACCGCCCAGGTTCACGTAATGGGAAAGCTGACGCATTATCCCGAATCCATACCGTGGATTCCGTGCCTGGGACCCCGTCGAAGACCATCTTGTCGGAGGCCAATTTCGTTGGAGTGCTCCGGAACCGGGACTTGTGGCAGGAGATCAAGCTGGCCTATGACGGTGACGTATTTCTTGCAGCTCCACCTGACAATGTGAATCTTGTCCTTCGGAATGGTGTGTGGCTTAGAGATCGATGTATTTATGTCCCAGAGGCTGTAAGACTTCGAGTTCTCAAATTGGTCCACGACTCTAAATTGGCTGGTCATAGGGGGGTACAGAAGACGCAGGAATTGTTAACTCGTTTTTTTTGGTGGCCTACCTGCTTGAAGGATGTGAATGACTATGTCCGCTCTTGTGAAGTTTGTGCCCGGTACAAGGTTCCTCGCGTTTCACCTACTGGTCTTCTTAAACCGCTACCTGTACCGTCTCGCCCTTGGGGGTCTATTTCGATGGACTTTATTGTGGAGTTACCCACCTCTGGTGGTAAAAATACTATTTTGGTGGTAGTAGATCGTTTAACGAAAGCTGCTCATTTCATTCCGTGTGCTGGTCTTCCCTCAGCTACAGAGACAGTAGATCTAGTTATCCAGAACATTTTCCGGCTGCATGGGGTACCAGATGACATCATTTCTGACCGGGGAATACAATTTACCTCTAGATTTTGGAAAGGATTTTGTTCTGCGCTCCACATTAATGTTTGCTTGTCTTCTGCATACCATCCTCAGACCAACGGGCAGACCGAACGGACAAATCAAACCTTGGAGCAATATCTACGCTGTTACGTCAGTCATTTGCAGGACGATTGGCTGAAGCTACTTCCTCTAGCGGAATTTTCGTACAACAACTCCCAAAGCAGTTCCACGAAGGTAACGCCTTTTTTTGCCAACCTGGGTTATCATCCAAGTATTTTGCCTAGGTCTCCGGTTACGATTTCGGTACCAGCGGTTGAAGACAGAGTGACGGTGTTGCAACGTAATCTTGAAGTTTTGAAGGACTCCCTGACCACAGCACAGGAGCGTTACAAGAAGTCGGCCGATAGATTCCGGAAACCAGCACCTATGTATAAGGTAGGAGACTCAGTTTGGTTGTCCACCAAGAATCTAAAATTGGGTGTTCCTTCGCAGAAACTGGGACAGAAATTCATCGGTCCATTCAAGATCACTGGGATTGTGAGCTCTGTTGCCTGTCGGTTGAAGCTACCACGGACTTTAAAGGTACACCCAGTATTTCATGTTTCCTTATTAAAACCAGTCTCTCCTAACACGTTTCAGGGACGTATCGTACCTCCCCCTCCACCAGTGTTGGTTGATGGCGAAGAACAATTCGTGGTACAGGATATTGTTAATTCGAGACTTCATAGAAACCGGCTTCAGTATCTAGTTAGATGGCAAGGTTACTCTCCTGAAAATGATTCTTGGGAACCAGTAAGTAACATCAATGCGCCTCTGAAGATTGCTCAGTTTCATCGGAGATACCCGGACAGGCCTGGTCCAGGACCGTCCGGAGGCCGTCTTTAGGGGGGGAGTAATGTCAGTATTCCGGGTTTTCTAGGTAACTTTGTCAATGATTTTGCCCTTTGTTAAGATGGAGTTTGCTGTTTTGTGTGCCCTACTTCCTGTTCGTTTGTTTAAAGCCTGGCTCAGGTGCTGGCTTCACTGCTGGAATATTCTGCTTCCGTTTCCCTGCAACCCAGCTGCTTTGTTCCTCACAGATCTTTTGTGTGTTTACCAGGAAAGTGCATAGCCTTATCTTCAGGTGTTTCTCAGCCACAGCAGCTTCTACCCATGGCTCTGGACATTCTCTGCATATGTAAGTTGCACAAAGTACTGTGTTATCACTAAACTGTTGACTTGGGAATTTAACCCTTGGTTCACTCCATCTGATAAGAACTGTGTTTCTGAACTGTTGCTGTTTAACCCTTTGTGCATTACCTCTGGTGAGAGCTGTTGGAACTGTTACTGGAACCTTACTGACATATGAACTTGTTGTTGGACTTCACTGAATTAAGCCACAACTGAGATTAACTTGTTCCTGGACCTCCCTGTGTTTTCTGCATACCTGGATCTGACTCTTCACACACCAGCAGTGTGTAAATCCAGCCACGTTATCTGTGCATCAGACTTACCTTGTGGTCACATTTGTGTGAGGACTCCGTCGTAAGAACTTTACCACCCTCGCTATAGAGGTTCAAAGACTTATATATCCGGATTCATATAACTGGACTTGTGTATATATATATGGACTCATTGCATGTCACTACGGGTTGTTTGAATATTGTTTTTGGGTGTTTTGCTGTTTCACAAATACATTATTTGCATTCAAAGAAACCCGTCTCTGATTGTTCATTGCCCCACGCTATCAGAATCCTCGAGTTCCTACAATAGTATTACAATTTTAATACCAGTAATTCCATATCCATCATGCTATGACCGGGCATACAAAAGTCTTTTGCCACAGGTAAATTCATTAATTTATCTGTGATTGTGTGGCGCTGATAATTCATCCTTGTTCTCCTTTTTGTTGCCGGTCTCCCCTCACTTGTCCCTCCCTCACTTGTCTTAGCTATTCCTGTGTCCTGTTGTGTGTAGAAATATGTGATTCTTCATTTTTGGCTTTACTCTTAGCCTGATGAAGACACCTGAGTAGTCTCGAAAGCTTTGAATTTGTTACCATATTTTCAGTTAGCCATTAAACGTTATCAACCACAGAGGACTGTCAAGTATAAATATTTTTCTATTCTTGTAATTGAAATTCATCATTTTATTGTCGTAGTAAAACTTCATTTATTCTTGTTTGAAGTACATACATTTGCAATGGCCATGTAACAAGGCAATAACTCAATATTTTATGCCTACACCCTCCTTGACCCTGGGCTTCAACAGCGTCAGTTGCTGCTCAGAAGTGTTAGATGCACAGATGAAAACAATCGCTGATGTGTTTCTGGGGTTCAGTAACGCCTGCTGTTCCCCTGCTGTGTGTCTGGCAAAAATTACTGCTGCTAACTACAACTTCTACTTCAAACGTCTCATACTAGGCCTCTGCCTACACCCACCTTGACCCTGGGCTACAACACCGCCAGTTGTTTCTCGGAAGTGCTGTTAGCACAGTCTACACTTGCTCCTGTGTTACTGGGGTTCAGTAATGTCAGCTGTTCCCCTGCTGTGTGAACGGCAAACAGTCCTGCTGCCTCCACCCTGTTCTCTTCTCATCCCTGGGTTACAACACCGCCAGTTGTTTCTCGGAAGTGCTGTTAGCACAGTTAACACTTGCTCCTGTGTTACTGGGGTTCAGTAATGTCAGCTGTTCCCCTGCTGTGTGAACGGCAAAAAGTCCTGCTGCCTCCACCATGTTCTCTTCTCATCCCTGGGCTACAACACCGCCAGTTGTTTCTCGGAAGTGCTGTTAGCACAGTCTACACTTGCTCCTGTGTTACTGGGGTTCAGTAATGTCAGCTGTTCCCCTGCTGTGTGAACGGCAAAAAGTCCTGCTGCCTCCACCATGTTCTCTTCTCATCCCTGGGCTACAACACCGCCATTGTTTCTCGGAAGTGCTGTTAGCACAGTCAACACTTGCTCCTGTGTTACTGGGGTTCAGTAATGTCAGCTGTTCCCCTGCTGTGTGACGGCAAACAGTCCTGCTGCCTCCACCCTGTTCTCTTCTCATCCCTGGGTTACAACACCGCCATTGTTGCTCGGAAGTGCTGTTAGCACAGTAAAAAAAAAAAAAAAAAAAAAAAATGTCAGCTGTCCCCTGCTGTGTGAACGCAAAAAGTCCTGCTGCCTCCACCTGTTCTCTTCTCATCCCTGGGTACAACACCGCCAGTTGTTCTCGGAAGTGCTGTAGCACAGTTACACTTGCTCCTGTGTTACTGGGTTCAGTAATGTCAGCTGTTCCCCTGCTGTGTGAACGGCAAAAATCCTGCTGCCTCCACCATGTTCTCTTCTCATCCCTGGCTACAACACCGCCAGTTGTTTCTCGGAGTGCTGTAGCACAGTCTACACTTGCTCCTGTGTTACTGGGTTCAGTAATGTCAGCTGTTCCCCTGCTGTGTGAACGCAAAAAGTCCTGCTGCCTCCACCATGTTCTCTTCTCATCCCTGGGCTACAACACCGCCAGTTGTTCTCGAAGTGCTGTTAGCACAGTCCTACACTTGCTCCTGTGTTACTGGGGTTCAGTAATGTCAGCTGTTCCCCTGCTGTGTGAACGGCAAAAAGTCCTGCTGCCTCCACCATGTTCTCTCTCATCCCTGGTACAACACCGCCAGTTGTTTCTCGAAGTGCTGTTAGCACAGTAACACTTGCTCCTGTGTTACTGGGTTCAGTAATGTCAGCTGTTCCCCTGCTGTGTGACGCAAAAAGTCCTGCTGCCTCCACCATGTTCTCTTCTCATCCCGGCTACAACACCGCCAGTTGTTCTCGAAGTGCTGTTAGCACAGTCACACTTGCTCCTGTGTTACTGGGGTTCAGTAATGTCAGCTGTTCCCCTGCTGTGTGAACGCAAAGTCCTGCTGCCTCCACCTGTTCTTCTCATCCTGGGTTACAACACCGCCAGTTGTTCTCGGAAGTGCTGTTAGCACGACATGTCCTGTGTTACTGGTCGTAATGTAGTGTTCCTGCTGTGTGAACGCAAAAACCTGCGCCCACATTTCTCTTCTCATCCTGGCACAACACCGCAGTTTCTCGAAGTGCTGTTGCCAGTCTACACTGCTCCTGTTACTGGGTTAGTAATCACTGTCCCCTGTGTGACGGCAAAAGTCCTGCTGCTCCACTTTCCTCTCATCCCTGGACAACACGCCAGTTGTTCGAATGCTGTTAGCACAACTTGCTCCTTGTTATGGTTCAGTAGCAGTGTTCCTGCTGTTGAACGAAAGTCCGCGCCTCCACCTTTCTCTCTCATCCTGGTCACACCGCAGTTTTTCCGAGTGCTTAGCACGTTACACTTGCCCTGTTTACTGGGTCGTAATGCAGCTGTCCCCGTGTGTAACGGCAAAAGTCTGCTGCCTCACATGTCCTTCTCATCCCTGGTACACACCCATTGTCGAAGTGCGTACACAGTCACTTTCTGTGTTACGGGGTTCAGTATGTCAGTTCCCTGCTGTGTGAACGGCAATCTACCCTCCTCCTGTAAACCATGTATTCTTCTTCCTGAATGTCAGCTGTTCCCCTGCTGTGTGAACGCAAAGTCCTGCTGCCTCCACTGTTCTCTTTATCCTGGGTACAACACCGCCAGTTGTTTTCGGAAGTGCTGTTAGCACAGTTAACACTTGCTCCTGTGTTACTGGGGTTCATAATGTCAGCTGTTCCCCTGCTGTGTGACGGCAAAAAGTCTGCTGCCTCCACCTGTTCTCTCTCATCCCTGGGTACAACACGCATTGTTTCTCGGAAGTGCTGTTAGCACAGTCTACACTTGTCCTGTGTTACTGGGGTTCAGTAATGTCAGCTGTTCCCGCTGTGTGAACGCAAAAAGTCCTGCTGCCTCCACCATGTTCTCTTCTCATCCTGGGCTACAACACCGCCAGTTGTTTCTCGAAGTGTTTAGCACAGTCTACACTTGCTCTGTGTTACTGGGGTTCAGTAATGTCAGCTGTTCCCCTGCTGTGTGAACGGCAAAAAGTCCTGCTGCCTCCACCATGTTCTCTTCTCATCCCTGGCTACAACACCGCCAGTTGTTTCTCGGAAGTGCTGTTAGCACAGTGCTACACTTGCTCCTGTGTTACTGGGTTCAGTAATGTCAGCTGTTCCCCTGCTGTGTGTACGGCAAAAAGTCCTGCTGCCTCCACCATGTTCTCTTCTCATCCCTGGGCTACAACACCGCCAGTTGTTTCTCGGAAGTGCTGTTAGCACAGTCTAAAACTTGCTCCTGTGTTACTGGGGTTCAGTAATGTCAGCTGTTCCCCTGCTGTGTGAACGGCAAACAGTCCTGCTGCCTCCACCATGTTCTCTTCTCATCCCTGGGTTACAACACCGCCAGTTGTTTCTCGGAAGTGCTGTTAGCACAGTCTACACTTGCTCCTGTGTTACTGGGGTTCATAATGTCACCCCCCCCCCCCCCCCCAAAAAAAAAACACCGCCAGTTGTTCTCGGAAGTGCTGTTAGCACAGTCTACACTTGCTCCGTGTTACTGGGGTTCAGTAATGTCAGCTGTTCCCCTGCTGTGTGTACGCAAAAAGTCCTGCTGCTCCACCATGTTCTCTTCTCATCCCGGGCTACAACACCGCCATTGTTTTCGGAGTGCTGTTAGCACAGTACACTTGCTCCTGTGTTACTGGGTTCAGTAATGTCACTGTTCAAAAAAAAAAAAAAAAAAAAAAAAAAAAAAAAAACCGCCATTTGTTTCTCGAAGTGCTGTTAGCACAGTGAACACTTGCTCCTGTTTACTGGGGTTCAGTAATGTCAGCTGTTCCCCTGCTGTGTGTACGCAAAAGTCCTGCTGCCTCCACCCTGTTCTCTTCTCATCCCTGGGTACAACACCGCCAGTTGTTCTCGGAAGTGCTGTTAGCACAGTTAACACTTGCTCCTGTGTTACTGGGTTCAGTAATGTCAGCTGTTCCCCTCTGTTGAACGGCAAAAGTCCTGCTGCCTCCACCGTCTCTTCTCATCCCTGGGCTAAACACCGCCAGTTGTTTCTCGGAAGTCTGTTAGCACAGTACACTTGCTCCTGTGTTACTGGGTTCAGTAATGTCAGCTGTTCCCCTGCTGTTGAACGGCAAAAGTCCTGCTGCCTCCACCATGTTCTCTTCTCATCCTGGCTACAACACCGCCAGTTGTTTCTCGAAGTGCTGTTAGCACAGTTACACTTGCTCCTGTGTTACTGGGTTCAGTAATGTCAGCTGTTCCCTGCTGTGTGACGGCAAAAGTCCTGCTGCCTCCACCTGTTCTCTTCTCATCCCTGGGTACAACACCGCCATTGTTTCTCGAAGTGCTGTTAGCACAGTTACACTTGCTCCTGTGTTACTGGGTTCAGTAATGTCAGCTGTTCCCCTGCTGTGGAACGGCAAAAAGTCCTGCTGCCTCCACCATGTTCCTTCTCATCCCTGGGCTACAACACCGCCAGTTGTTTCTCGAAGTGCTGTTAGCACAGTCTACACTTGCTCCTGTTTACTGGGTTCAGTAATGTCAGCTGTTCCCCTGCTGTGTGACGGCAAAAATCCTGCTGCTCCACCTGTTCTCTTCTCATCCCGGGCTACAACACCGCCATTGTTTCTCGATGCTGTGCACAGTTGTTTCTCGGAAGTGCGTTAGCACAGTTACACTTGCTCCTTTTATGGGGTTCTAATGTCAGTGTTCCCTGCTGTGAACGGCAAAAAGTCCTGCTGCCTCACCATGTTTTCTCATCCCGGGCTACACACCGCCATTGTTTCTCGGAAGTGCTGTTAGCACAGTCTACACTTGCTCCTGTGTTACTGGGTCAGTAATGTCAGCTTTCCCCTGCTGTGTGACGGCAAAAGTCCTGCTGCCTCCACCATTTCTCTTCTCATCCCTGGCTACAACACCGCCATTTTCTCGAAGTGCTGTTAGCACAGTCTACACTTGCTCCTGTTTACGGGTTCAGTAATGTCACTGTTCCCTGCTGTGTGACGGCAAAAAGTCCTGCTGCCTCCACCATGTTCTTTTCATCCTGGCTACAACACCGCCAGTTGTTTCTCGAATGCTGTTAGCACAGTTACACTTGCTCCTGTTTACTGGGTTCAGTAATGTCAGCTGTTCCCCTGCTGTGTGAACGCAAAATCCTGCTGCCTCCCCTGTTCTCTTCTCATCCTGGGTACAACACCGCCATTGTTTCTCGAATGCTGTTACACAGTCTACACTTGCTCCTTGTTACTGGGTTCATAATGTCAGCTGTTCCCTGCTGTGTGAACGGCAAAAAGTCCTGCTGCCTCCCCTGTTCTCTTCTCATCCCTGGGCTACAACACCGCCAGTTTGTTTCTCGGAAGTGCTGTTAGCACAGTAACACTTGCTCCTGTGTTACTGGGTTCAGTAATGTCAGCTGTTCCCCTGCTGTGTGTACGGCAAAAGTCCTGCTGCCTCCACCTGTTTCTTCTCATCCCGGGTACAACACCGCCAGTTGTTTCTCGAATGCTGTTAGCCAGTAACACTTGCTCCTGTGTTACTGGGTTCAGTAATGTCAGCTGTTCCCTTGTGTACGCAAAAGTCCTGCTGCCTCCACCATGTTCTCTTCTCATCCTGGGCTACAACACCGCCAGTTGTTCTCGGAAGTGCTGTTAGCACAGTACACTTGCTCCTGTGTTACTGGGTTCAGTAATGTCAGCTGTTCCCTGCTGTGGAACGGCAAAAATCCTGCTGCCTCCACATGTTCTCTTCTCATCCTGGTACAACACCGCCAGTTGTTTCTCGGAAGTGCTGTTAGCACAGTCTACACTTGCTCTGTGTTACTGGGGTTCAGTAATTCAGCTGTTCCCTGCTGTGTACGGCAAAAAGTCCTGCTGCTCCACCATGTTCTCTTCTCATCCTGGGCTACAACACCGCCATTGTTTCTCGGAAGTGCTGTTAGCACAGTCTACACTTGCTCCTGTTTATGGGTTCAGTAATGTCAGCTGTTCCCCTGCTGTGTGAACGGCAAAAAGTCCTGCTGCCTCCACCATGTTCTCTTCTCATCCCTGGGCTACAACACCGCCAGTTGTTTCTCGGAAGTGCTGTTAGCACAGTACACTTGCTCCTGTGTTACTGGGGTTCAGTAATGTCAGCTGTTCCCCTGCTGTGTGAACGGCAAAAAGTCCTGCTGCCTCCACCATGTTCTCTTCTCATCCCTGGGCTACAACACCGCCAGTTGTTTCTCGGAAGTGCTGTTAGCACAGTTAACACTTGCTCCTGTGTTACTGGGGTTCAGTAATGTCAGCTGTTCCCCTGCTGTGTTACGGCAAAAAGTCCTGCTGCCTCCACCATGTTCTCTTCTCATCCCTGGGCTACAACACCGCCAGTTGTTTCTCGAAGTGCTGTTAGCACAGTTACACTTGCCCTGTGTTACTGGGGTTCAGTAATGTCAGCTGTTCCCCTGCTGTGTGTAACGCAAAAAGTCCTGCTGCCTCCACCATGTTTCTCTTCTCATCCCTGGGCTACAACACCGCCAGTTGTTTCTCGGAAGTGCTGTTAGCACAGTTAACACTTGCTCCTGTGTTACTGGGGTTCAGTAATGTCAGCTGTTCCCCTGCTGTGTGAACGGCAAAAAGTCCTGCTGCCTCCACCATGTTCTCTTCTCATCCCTGGCTACAACACCGCCAGTTGTTTCTCGGAAGTGCTGTTAGCACAGTCACACTTGCTCCTGTGTTACTGGGGTTCAGTAATGTCAGCTGTTCCCCTGCTGTGTGAAGGGCAAAAAGTCCTGCTGCCTCCACCATGTTCTTTCTCATCCCTGGGCTACAACACCGCCAGTTGTTTCTCGGAAGTGCTGTTAGCACAGTCTACACTTGCTCCTTTTGTTACTGGGGTTCAGTAATGTCAGCTGTTCCCCTGCTGTGTGTACGGCAAAAAGTCCTGCTGCCTCCACCATGTTCTCTTCTCATCCCTGGGCTACAACACCGCCAGTTGTTTCTCGGAAGTGCTGTTAGCACAGTCTACACTTGCTCCTGTGTTACTGGGGTTCAGTAATGTCAGCTGTTCCCCTGCTGTGTGAACGGCAAAAAGTCCTGCTGCCTCCACCATGTTCTCTTCTCATCCCTGGGCTACAACACCGCCAGTTGTTTCTCGGAAGTGCTGTTAGCACAGTGAACACTTGCTCCTGTGTTACTGGGGTTCAGTAATGTCAGCTGTTCCCCTGCTGTGTGTACGGCAAAAAGTCCTGCTGCCTCCACCATGTTCTCTTCTCATCCCTGGCTACAACACCGCCAGTTGTTTCTCGGAAGTGCTGTTAGCACAGTCTACACTTGCTCCTGTGTTACTGGGGTTCAGTAATGTCAGCTGTTCCCCTGCTGTGTGAACGGCAAAAAGTCCTGCTGCCTCCACCATGTTCTCTTCTCATCCCTGGGCTACAACACCGCCAGTTGTTTCTCGGAAGTGCTGTTAGCACAGTCTACACTTGCTCCTGTGTTACTGGGGTTCAGTAATGTCAGCTGTTCCCCTGCTGTGTGAACGGCAAACAGTCCTGCTGCCTCCACCCTGTTCTCTTCTCATCCCTGGGTTACAACACCGCCAGTTGTTTCTCGGAAGTGCTGTTAGCACAGTTAACACTTGCTCCTGTGTTACTGGGGTTCAGTAATGTCAGCTGTTCCCCTGCAGTGTGAACGGCAAAAAGTCCTGCTGCCTCCACCATGTTCTCTTCTCATCCCTGGGCTACAACACCGCCAGTTGTTTCTCGGAAGTGCTGTTAGCACAGTCTACACTTGCTCCTGTGTTACTGGGGTTCAGTAATGTCAGCTGTTCCCCTGCTGTGTGAACGGCAAACAGTCCTGCTGCCTCCACCCTGTTCTCTTCTCATCCCTGGGTTACAACACCGCCAGTTGTTTCTCGGAAGTGCTGTTAGCACAGTTAACACTTGCTCCTGTGTTACTGGGGTTCAGTAATGTCAGCTGTTCCCCTGCTGTGTGAACGGCAAAAAGTCCTGCTGCCTCCACCATGTTCTCTTCTCATCCCTGGGCTACAACACCGCCAGTTGTTTCTCGGAAGTGCTGTTAGCACAGTCTACACTTGCTCCTGTGTTACTGGGGTTCAGTAATGTCAGCTGTTCCCCTGCTGTGTGTACGGCAAAAAGTCCTGCTGCCTCCACCATGTTCTCTTCTCATCCCTGGGCTACAACACCGCCAGTTGTTTCTCGGAAGTGCTGTTAGCACAGTGAACACTTGCTCCTGTGTTACTGGGGTTCAGTAATGTCAGCTGTTCCCCTGCTGTGTGTACGGCAAAAAGTCCTGCTGCCTCCACCATGTTTCTTCTCATCCCTGGGCTACAACACCGCCAGTTGTTTCTCGGAAGTGCTGTTAGCACAGTGAACACTTGCTCCTGTGTTACTGGGGTTCAGTAATGTCAGCTGTTCCCCTGCTGTGTGTACGGCAAAAAGTCCTGCTGCCTCCACCATGTTCTCTTCTCATCCCTGGGCTACAAAACCGCCAGTTGTTTCTCGGAAGTGCTGTTAGCACAGTCTACACTTGCTCCTGTGTTACTGGGGTTCAGTAATGTCAGCTGTTCCCCTGCTGTGTGAACGGCAAACAGTCCTGCTGCCTCCACCCTGTTCTCTTCTCATCCCTGGGTTACAACACCGCCAGTTGTTTCTCGGAAGTGCTGTTAGCACAGTCTACACTTGCTCCTGTGTTACTGGGGTTCAGTAATGTCAGCTGTTCCCCTGCTGTGTGAACGGCAAAAAGTCCTGCTGCCTCCACCATGTTCTCTTCTCATCCCTGGGCTACAACACCGCCAGTTGTTTCTCGGAAGTGCTGTTAGCACAGTCTACACTTGCTCCTGTGTTACTGGGGTTCAGTAATGTCAGCTGTTCCCCTGCTGTGTGAACGGCAAACAGTCCTGCTGCCTCCACCCTGTTCTCTTCTCGTCCCTGGGTTACAACACCGCCAGTTTGTTCTCTCGGAAGTGCTGTTAGCACAGTCTACACTTGCTCCTGTGTTACTGGGGTTCAGTAATGTCAGCTGTTCCCCTGCTGTGTGAACGGCAAACAGTCCTGCTGCCTCCACCCTGTTCTCTTCTCATCCCTGGGCTACAACACCGCCAGTTGTTTCTCGGAAGTGCTGTTAGCACAGTCTACACTTGCTCCTGTGTTACTGGGGTTCAGTAATGTCAGCTGTTCCCCTGCTGTGTGAACGGCAAAAAGTCCTGCTGCCTCCACCATGTTCTCTTCTCATCTCTGGGCTACAACACCGCCAGTTGTTTCTCGGAAGTGCTGTTAGCACAGTCTACACTTGCTCCTGTGTTACTGGGGTTCAGTAATGTCAGCTGTTCCCCTGCTGTGTGAACGGCAAACAGTCCTGCTGCCTCCACCCTGTTCTCTTCTCATCCCTGGACTACAACACCGCCAGTTGTTTCTCGGAAGTGCTGTTAGCACAGTCTACACTTGCTCCTGTGTTACTGGGGTTCAGTAATGTCAGCTGTTCCCCTGCTGTGTGAACGGCAAAAAGTCCTGCTGCCTCCACCATGTTCTCTTCTCATCCCTGGCTACAACACCGCCAGTTGTTTCTCGGAAGTGCTGTTAGCACAGTCTACACTTGCTCCTGTGTTACTGGGGTTCAGTAATGTCAGCTGTTCCCCTGCTGTGTGAACGGCAAACAGTCCTGCTGCCTCCACCCTGTTCTCTTCTCATCCCTGGGTTACAACACCGCCAGTTGTTTCTCGGAAGTGCTGTTAGCACAGTTAACACTTGCTCCCGTGTTACTGGGGTTCAGTAATGTCAGCTGTTCCCCTGCTGTGTGAACGGCAAAAAGTCCTGCTGCCTCCACCATGTTCTCTTCTCATCCCTGGGCTACAACACCACCAGTTGTTTCTCGGAAGTGCTGTTAGCACAGTCTACACTTGCTCCTGTGTTACTGGGGTTCAGTAATGTCAGCTGTTCCCCTGCTGTGTGAACGGCAAACAGTCCTGCTGCCTCCAACCTGTTCTCTTCTCATCCCTGGGTTACAACACCGCCAGTTGTTTCTCGGAAGTGCTGTTAGCACAGTTAACACTTGCTCCCGTGTTACTGGGGTTCAGTAATGTCAGCTGTTCCCCTGCTGTGTGAACGGCAAAAAGTCCTGCTGCCTCAACTTTAATTTCCATGGGTACCTTCTGCTACCCATCCGGGTTCCAGTACCGTCAGCTGGTTCTCCGCAGTGCCTTTGGCCTAGGTGCCTCCATGTCGGTATCCGAGTTCCAGCAACGTCTGCTGGTCCTTGGTAGTGCTTTGGAGCACAGGTACCTCCTGCTTAGTAACCGTGTCCCAGTAACGTCAGCTGGTCCTCGGTTGTGCCATTGGCTCTTTTCCTTCTGCTGACCCTCCGGGTTCCAGCACAGTCAGCTGGTCCTCGTTACTTTCATTGGCTCTTGTACCTTCTGCTACCCATCCGGGTTCCAGTACCGTCAGCTGGTTCTCCGCAGTGCCTTTGGCCTAGGTGCCTCCATGTCGGTATCCGAGTTCCAGCAACGTCTGCTGGTCCTTGGTAGTGCTTTGGAGCACAGGTACCTCCTGCTTAGTAACCGTGTCCCAGTAACGTCAGCTGGTCCTCGGTTGTGCCATTGGCTCTTTTCCTTCTGCTGACCCTCCGGGTTCCAGCACAGTCAGCTGGTCCTCGTTACTTTCATTGGCTCTTGTACCTTCTGCTACCCATCCGGGTTCCAGTACCGTCAGCTGGTTCTCCGCAGTGCCTTTGGCCTAGGTGCCTCCATGTCGGTATCCGAGTTCCAGCAACGTCTGCTGCTCCTTGGTAGTGCTTTGGAGCACAGGTACCTCCTGCTTAGTAACCGTGTCCCAGTAACGTCAGCTGGTCCTCGGTTGTGCCATTGGCTCTTTTCCTTCTGCTGACCCTCCGGGTTCCAGCACAGTCAGCTGGTCCTCGTTACTTCCATTGGCTTTTGTACCATCACCAACAGGACAAAGAAGGTTAAGACAAACTACAAGATACAGAACAAGAGACAGAAGAACAATAAGCAGAAGATCAAAAAGCAGAAGAACATTAAGTATAAGACCAAAATGAAGAGCAAAATATATGCTCTAAATTCTAAGCAGAAGAAGACTAAGCAGTGTATGAGGGTGAGTCCGTTCCTCCTCGTGGTGCCCCTGGAAAATGCCTGATGCTGCTGCAGGCTAAACTGAACGCGGACAAATACTGTTGTAATTAAAATCTTTCGTGACAGCAAGAACGGAAGGATGAAAATTCAGAGTTTTACAGATTACAAGTACAGGAATGTCTGTCACAAATAAGAATATGATGAAAAGGATGAATAGGAAGAAGATGAAGAAGTAGAATATGAAGAATAATAACTGTTTAATAAGAACAATATAAGTAATGTTAACAAAAAGATGAATAGCAAGAAGTTTTAGAAGATTAAGAAGGTGAAGATGAAGAATAATTTGATGAGAAAGATGATGCTGCTGAAGATTATGAAGGAGAAAGTGTGTGAAAAGTTAAAAAGGTGAAGAGCATGGAAGTTGTGAAACAGACATATTTGACAAAATAGAAAAAAGGTTAACAACATTGTCAATTTCTTCGTCAATCCAAACGTATTTCAAAAAAAGAAATATTAATGCTATTCCATTGCATTGTGTTAAACATCTATGCCTTTAATGTCTCCTCAACCTCCCCCAATAAATTCTACATTACTCTTTGTTGTTTTCCTTCATGTACAATTAACCAACAAGGCAAGAATGTTTTTTTTTTAATTCCGATATTTTGTTCCCATAGACTTACATTGTATTTCCGGTATCGGTATCGGGTATCGCCGATATTTTTTGGGTATCGGCGATACCATTCCGATTCCGATACTTTTGGATATCGGAAAGTATCGCTCAACTCTACTGTAGATATATTATATCTTGACTTTAGCAAAGCATTTGACAAAGTATCTCACACAATCCTTATTGAAAAAATGACTAAGTATGGAATGGACAAGGCAACTGTAAGGTGGATTCAAAACTGGCTTAGTGATAGGACCCAAAGAGTGGTAGTTAATGGCTGCACATCCAGTTGGAAGAATGTATCAAGTGGGGTACCACAGGCCTCTGTCTTTGGCCCTGTATTGTTGAACATCTTTATCAATGATTTAGATGAAGGAATTGAGGGTAAACTGATTAAATTTGCTGATGACACAAAGCTAGGAGAGGTAGCTAATACTAGAGAAGAGAGAGAGGATTCAAAAAGATATAAATAAACTGGAGCAGTGGGCAGCATCTAACAGAATGGTTTTTAACAGGGAAAAATGCAAAGTACTACATCTGGGAAATAAAAATGAAAAAAGCGTATACAGAATGGGAGGAATAAGGCTAAGCAACAGCACATGTGAAAAAGACTTGGGTATACTAATAGATCACAGACTGAACATGAGTCAACATGTGATGCAGCAGCAAAGAAGACAAATAAGATTCTGGGATGTATTAACAGAAGCATACAGTCTAGATCACGTGAAGTCATTATTGCCCTCTACTCCTCTTTGATCAGACCTCATCTGGAATACTGTGTCCAGTTTTGGGCGCCACATTTTAAAAAAGACATCA
Organism: Oophaga sylvatica; assembly: GCA_033576555.1. Lineage (NCBI taxonomy): Eukaryota > Metazoa > Chordata > Amphibia > Anura > Dendrobatidae > Oophaga > Oophaga sylvatica. Next base: position 17,167 of record JARQOD010006892.1, on the reverse strand, counting down.
ACAAACTGGAGCAAGTTCAGAGAAGAGCGACCAGAATGGTGTCCAGTCTGCATACCATGTCCTATGAGGAACGGGTACAGGATTTGGGAATGTTTAGCTTGCAAAAAAGGAGACTAAGAGGAGACTTAATAGCTGTCTACAAATATCTCAAGGTCTGTCACATTGTAGAAGGATTATCTTTATTCTCATTTGCACACGGAAAGACTAGAAGCAATGGGATGAAACTGAATGGGAGGAGACACATATTAGATATTAGAAAAAACTTTTTGACAGTTAGGGTGATCAATGAGTGGAACGGGCTGCCACGAGAGGTGGTGAGTTCTCCTTCAATGGAAGTGTTCAAACAGAGGCTGGACAGACATCTGTCTGGGATGATTTAGTGAATCCTGCTTTGAGCAGGGGGTTGGACCAGATGACCCAGGAGGTCCCTTTCAACTCTACCATTCTATGATTCTATGACACACTACAGATACCACACACACACACACACACGCAATACAGATACCTCACACACACAATACAGATACTTCACACACAGTAACTACAGATATCTCACACACACTACAGATACCTCACACACACCACACACACAATACAGATACCTCACACACAACACACACTCTACAGATACCTCACACACACACACACACACAATAAAGATACCTCACACAACACACACACACTACAGATACCTCACACAACACACACGCACTACAGATACCTCACACACACACACTACAGATACCTCACACACACTACAGATACCTCACACACACTCACTACAGATACCTCACACACACACTAACAGATACCTCACACACAACAGATACCTCACACACACACACTACAGATAGCTCACACACACAACACGCATACTCCTCTGTGCTGCAGGAGAGGCTGATATTCATGTGCATCTCCTCCTGCTCACAGCAGCACTTTCCCAGCACCTTCCCCGCTCTCTCCTTCTCTGCCGGTACTGTGGACCAGAGCAGGAGAAGATGTGACCGTGGAGAATTGAGCAGCTTCTCTATCTCTCCCTGGGATCACACACAGGTACTGTAGCTGTGGCTGACCTTGTTACTTAGTCGCAAGTTGCAGGCTCTGTCCCTCAGAGGCACCAGTGCTGGAAGGCAGGAGCACTGGCCAATCAGCTCTTATCTCAATCTGATGCTCATTGGCCAGCCTTCTCCTGCATGCCACGCCCCCTTTTTGAATGGCTGAACCCAGCGTGGCAAAAATGCAGCGGCAGGCTTAATTTCTGCAGTCCCTGGTGCGTGCGCTCCTCTGCCCTGATGAGGGCCGCAGCCACGCGCGCGCAAGCATGAAGGAGGGCCGCGCTGACATGGGACACCGTGACCCTGGTCAGTGTGTGCACCGAGAGAGTGCTCGTGCACCAGGGCCTGTACAGAAGATTTAAAGGTCCAGCGGCCCATTTTGCAGCTCAGAGCCACCAGCCCAGAGGGCATCTGCCCGGCTCGGCAGATTATCAATCCGGGTCTGGTGTGACTGTCACACAACTATAACTATCTCATGGATCGGTGTCATGGATGTTGGTGTACATGAAGCCCCTAAATAATCCTCTTAATAAGCCGTAAATAGGATTTTTTTTGTTTTATTTTGTTTTCTTTTGCTCATACTTAACCCCTTAGTGACAGAGACAATTTTGACCTTAATGACCAAGCCAAATTTTACAATTCTGACCACTGTCACTTTATGAGGTTATAGCTCTGGAACGCTTCAACAGATCCCACTGATCCTGAGATTGTTTATTCGTGACATATTGTACTTCATGACATTGGTAACATTTCTTCAGTATATACTTGCATTTATTTGTGAAAAAAGTAGAAACTTGTTGAAAATTTTCAAACTTTTAATTCTTATGCCCTTAAATTAGAGAGTTATATCACACAAAATAGTTAATAAATAACATTTATACCATTTCCCACATGTCAACTTTACATCAGCACAATTTTGGAAACAATGTTTTTTTGTTAGGAAGTTAGAAAGGTTTTCCAGCAAAATTTACAAAACCATTTTTTTTAGAGACCACCTCACATTTGAAGTCACTTTGAGGAGTCTATATGACAAAAAATACCAAACGTTACACCATTCTAAAAACTGCACCCCTCAAGGTGCTCCAAACCACATTCAAGAAGTTTATTAACCCTTCAGATGCTTCACAGTAACTGAAACAATGTGTAAGGAAAAAATGAACATTTAATTTTTTTCACAAAAAAATTACTCTAGACCCAAACTTTTTTTATTTTTACTAGGGTAACAGGAGAAAATGGACCCCAAAATTTATTGTGCAATTTCTCCAGAATATGCTGATACCTTATTTGTGGGGGAAATCTTCTGTTTGGGTGCACAGCAGAGCTCAGAATGGAGAGAACCCCATTTGACTTCTTGAATGTAAACTTTGCTGGAATAATTAGCAGACGCCATGTCACATTTGGAGAGCCCTTGATGTGCCTAAACAGTGGAAACCCCCCCACAAGTGACCCCATTTTGGAAACCACACCCCTCAAGCATTTTATCCAGGGGTATAGTGAGCATTTTGAACTCACAGGTACGACACAGAATTTGATAACATTCGGTTGTCATATTGAATATGTCGTCATTAGTATTGAGCGCAAGTGCTCGCCACTCCAGTTTGCAGTGCGTGTTTAGGTATGCACCAAATTTCATGGGTGCTCAAGTGACTTGCTCAAGTCCCTGTCCTGCATGTTTTGCAACTGCTAGACACCCAAAAAAAAGCAGGGATTTCCGATACCCTGTGCATACCCGATGCAAACTCGAGTAGCAAGCACTTGCACTCAACACTAGCTGTCATATCATCATTTTTTTTTTTTTACTTTTGAAAAAGCCCTAATTCTAACCCAACCCTATGCTTAAAACAACCCTAGCATACCTGTAACCCTAAGTCCAAACCTAACTCTAACACAGCCCTAATCCCAACCCTTAACCCTAACTTTAAGCCCAACTGCAAATAATGAAAAAAAAATACATTTAATAATTTTTATTTAACTAAGGAGTTAACAAAGGAGGGTTTGATTTATTTTTTTTATTTTGATCACTGTGATAGGGTCTATCACAGTGATCAAAAGGAACCATAGAAGAAATTTGCTATTGTTGCCGGGTACCGGCCAGCAGATCTCGGTGGCCACACTGCACATGCACCAGCCATTTTTTTTCCCAGGAAGATGACACCGGGCCGGGAGACAGATCAGGAGACTCCGGGGATGGTGGAGGTACCAGGGAATCTCAGGGAGCATCATTTTTCTCTCCTTTGACATGTATATTATTTATATAGCGGCCGCTAAGGGGTTAATAGACAAACTTTCAAAAAGGATTATATATCCATTCTGATGTGGATTTTCAAAGTAAGTAGATTACCCTCATCAGGTTCTGTTTAATTATATACACAGTTTTTATTATTAAATCTTGTAACAGAACTATTTTCTGTCATTTACTACTTTTTACTACTCAGGTGGCTTCTTTTTAAGCATCCACCATTTCTAGGTTCATGTTAAAGCATCAAATAGAATGGTCAAGCTTCACGCTGTTACACTGTTAGGCCTCATTCACACGTTCTTGTTGCATGTACAACACATACCCATTATAATCTATGCTGCTTTTCACAAGTCAGTGTTTTTTCACAGACTGTGTGATACCTGCAAAACCAACTGAGATGTAGCCATTGTTTTCTGGTATCAAAGATGAAAAGGGTCAATACAAGCCTATGTCCCGTGAAAACAGCATCCATGCATTGTCTGTATTTAACAATGCAAAAGATGGGAGAATATTTGTAATTTATTTAGTTATCCATCCGAGAAAAACACTGATCGGGAAAATGGACACATGGACCGTACACTCATGACACGCTATCCAAAACACTGATGACACCGGTATCATTTTTTCACATATGTGTTTAAACGCGACATGCGAATGAGGTCTAATATAGCAGAATCCTGAAACAGAAAGATGTGTGAGAGATACAGTTAGGTCCATAAATATTTGGACAGAGACAACATTTATCTAATTTTGGTTCTAGACATTACCACAATGAATTTGAAACAAAACAAATCAGATGCAGTTGAAGTTCAGACTTTCAGCTTTCATTTGAGGGTATCCACATTAAAATTGGATGAAGGGTTTAGGAGTTTCAGCTCCTTAACATGTGCCACCCTGTTTTTAAAGGGACCAAAAGTAATTGGACAAATGACTCCAAGGCTATTTCATGGACAGGTGTGGGCAATCCCTTTGTTATGTCATTCTCAATTAAGCAGATGAAAGGGCCGGAGTTGATTTGAGGTGTGGTGTTTGCATTTGGAAGGTTTTGCTGTGAAGGAAACATGCGGTCACAGGAGCTCTCCATGCAGGTGAAACAAGCCATCCTTAAGCTGCAAGAACAGAAAAAAAACCATCCAAGAAATTGCTACAACATTAGAAGTGGCAAAATCTACAATTTGGTACATCCTGAGAAAGAAAGAAAGCACTGGTGAACTCATCAATCCAAAAAGACCTGGGAGCCCACGGAAGACAACAGTGGTGGATGATCGCCGTATACTTTCTTTGGTGAAGAAGAACCCGTTCACAACATCAACTGAAGTCCAGAACACTCTCAGTAAAGTAGGTGTATCTGTCTCTAAGTCAACAGTAAAGAGAAGACTCCATGAAAGTAAATACAAAGGGTTCACATCTAGATGCAAACCATTCATCAATTCCAAAAATAGACAGGCCAGAGTTAAATTTGCTGAAAAACACCTCCAGAAGCCAGCTCAGTTCTGGAAAAGTATTCTATGGACAGATGAGACAAAGATCAACCTGTACCAGAATGATGGGAAGCCAAAAGTTTGGAGAAGAAAGGGAACGGCACATGATCCAAGGCACACCACATCCTCTGTAAAACATGGTGGAGGCAACGTGATGGCATGGGCATGCATGGCTTTCAATGGCACTGGGTCACTTGTGTTTATTGATGACATAACAGCAGACAAGAGTAGCCGGATGAATTCTGAAGTGTACCGGGATATACTTTCAGCCCAGATTCAGCCAAATGCTGCAAACTTGATTGGACGGCGCTTCATAGTACAGATGGATAATGACCCCAAGCATACAGCCAAAGCTACACAGGAGTTCATGAGTGAAAAAAGTGGAACATTCTTCAATGGCCAAGTCAATCAACAGATCTTAACCCAATTGAGCATGCATTTCACTTGCTCAAATCCAGACTTAAGAGGGAAAGACCCACAAACAAGCAAGACCTGAAGGCTGCGGCTGTAAAGGCCTGGCAAAGCATTAAGAAGGAGGAAACCCAGCGTTTGGTGATGTCCATGGGTTCCAGACTTAAGGCAGTGATTGCCTCCAAAGGATTCGCCACAAAATATTGAAAATAAAAATATTTTGTTTGGGTTATGTTTATTTGTCCAATTACTTTTGACCTCCTAAAATGTGGAGTGTTTGTAAAGAAATGTGTACAATTCCTACATTTTCTAACACATATTTTTGTTCAACCCTTCAAATTAAACGTTACAATCTGCACTTGAATTCTGTTGTAGAGGTTTCATTTCAAATCCAATGTGGTGGCATGCAGAGCCCAACTCGCGAAAATTGTGTCACTGTCCAAATATTTCTGACCCTGACTGTGTTTTATCTTTTATTTTATATTTTAAATGCTCTATATTCTGGCTTTATGGTTGCTTTTACGAGCATATATTTCCTCCACATGCGGAGCTGAAACATAAATATAGCAATAGCTTGTATTCTAGTGGGTATCATGGAGAAGTAGCGATGTCTCAGCTCATTGGGCAAATCTTTTACTGTATATTGGCTCAATTCTGTAAGTGGCAATCGCTGAAACTCCATTATTGGAATCCATCACTCAAATCGATGATACTGTTTTTCTCAACAGGTCTTCAAGTGGCCAGTCCTTAAAAGTTAATGGAAAACTGAGAACTCCTGCAGATTTACACTCAACTGGTTTCACAGCATTGAATTTTCTCCAAGTATTTTTAAAAGACAGCAATCATAAAAGGAGGAAAGAGTAAAGCTGCAGGCGGCCGACAGAATCTTCTAGAAGTAGATACATATATGGAGACAAAGGGATGCCGGCAAACTACTGAACAACATAGCACAGCTTCAGAGCTCGCTGGATAGGAAATATCAACAATGCTAAAGTGAAAATCTTCTTGCCAGTGCAATTGATATGCACATAAAAATAAGTATCTAATGGAATTTTATAAATCTAAAAAAATCACACAGGTAATATGGTAATGTTAAAAAAAAGTTCTAAAAAAATATACTGCTTTTTTATTTGTTGTGTTTCCTATACTCCTAGTAAGGCCGGAGTCACACACAACGATAAAAATCGGACCGATTATACGGCCATAATATGCAGAAAAGTCCCCTGAAAAGTGATCCGTATGTCATCCGTGTGCAATGCGAGGATGCGATTTCCTCGCATCAAAACATCCATGTGTCATCCGTATGGCATCCGTACGGCGAGATTTTCTCGCCGGCTTGCAAAACCGACATATAATGGATCCTGTAACGCTTCCCACGGCTGCGGGGCGTCGGGACATGGCATAGCTTGCCTAACTAGCCAATGCTCCCACGCCGCCAGTCCACGACGACGTGAGGCATGCGTCCCAGATGGTAAGAGAATGTGGACCCACTGGACCACGGAGGGAGACCCGGGCCTGCCCGGACTAGGGAAGGGCAGTGACCGGGATCCGTGGCAGCTGAGCATGTGGGCAAGATGGCGACCTGCAGGACTAGACAACACCGCACAACTTCAGGTAAGAAGAAACATAAAGTTTACTTAAAGAAACACAGTACATAAACAGAACATAAGACCGGGCTCCCGATTCCGCACATCAGAGAAGGGTACACGACTCAGGATCACAGACGAGTGCAGGAGGACATCACGGGTAGATGCAGTCCAGGATTATCTGGCACGAGCATACTAGTATGGCCTCACTCTCAGGCCTCAGGCGTAGCACAGGCTCAGCAGGAGAACATCAGACACCGGCCCAGGACGAACGTCAGACGATGGCGGGGTCATCACGGGTTGATGAAGTCCAGGGTCATCTGGCACAGGCATACTAGGACGGCCTCTCTCTCAGGCCTCAGGCGTAGCACAGGCTCAGCAGGAGAACATCAGACACTGACCCAGGACAGACGTCATCACAGGGTAGACCAAGAAGGAGCCGGCAGGACATCGGAACATCAGGAACACGGACTGGATCTCAGGGACACAGGAACACGAACAGGACATCAGGAACACGGATTGGATCTCAGGGAGTCAGGGAAAACGGACAGGAACATCAGGAACACGGATTGGATCTCAGGGAGTCAGGAACACGGACAGGAACATCAGGAACACGGATTGGATCTCAGGGAGTCAGGAACACAGACTGGAACACAGGCATCGGACTCCGGACATCTGGCACCGATCGGCAGGCTCCGGACATCAGGCAAAGATGGATAGGATCCGGACATCAGGCAGAGATGGATAGGATCCGGACATCTGGAAGTGGTCATCGGACATCGGATATCAGGCAGTGGTCATCAGGGAGGACACAGTCCTCGGACTCCGGACATCTAGTATCGATCTGAAAAGGAACCCCAGCGGTCTGGTGCAAGCCGCCAGGCTCAACGGAGTGGCCGGAATTGCACAGAGCTGAGCACAGAGTAACGGAAACTCAGCACACACCAGACTCCTCCTTCCAAGATGAACTCAGGTTATATAGCAAGGATTCACAGTCACTGGCACAGGGTTCAGGACACAGCAGGATTTCAGGAACATAACACAGAGGACACAGTTCAGACAGTCAGGTACAGGATGCGATCCAGGATCAGGGGTTCAGGTAATTAGACACAGCAGGAACAGGCCTGGATATACAGCCTCCAGGAACGGCGATCTGGGTAATCAGCCCCTAGCATAGGCGGAAACACAAGACACAGTTCAGACATTCAGGTACCGGGTTAGATCCAGGATCAGGGATTCAGGAAACAAGATACAGCAGGAACAGGCCTGGATATACAGCCTCCAGGAACGGCAATCTGGGTAATCAGCCCCCAGCATAGGCGGAAATACAGAACACAGTTCAGACATTCAGGTACCGGGTTAGATCCAGGATCAGGGAACAAGACACAGCAGGAACAGGGAATCAGCTCTCCAGAGCTGATCGAACTCAGAGCAGGAGCAGAACACACAACCACATACGGCTAGGTTCAGGAATTCAATGTGGATTCAATGCGAAGCTCTATCCACGCCCACTAGGGCTGGGGAACTTTATATATGAACTGCTTCACAGCGATAGGCTGGAGCAGTAATTCTAGTACACACCCAATCCTCATAAAAGCAGGACAGGTGTGGGCCGCGCCCCCTATGCAGAGCCAGACAACTCATTACAGAGGAACAACTGACAGTGGCTGCTGCCACACACGTAGTAAATCATGCACCATTGCAGAGGACTTTGCAACCTACAGATGGTCTTCACAGCAGGCCAGGCGCCTGACAGAAGCTGCTGCCACACACGTAGTAAATCATGCACCATTGCAGAGGACTTTGGAACCTACGGATGGCTTCTGCAGCAGGTCAGGGACCGCACATGCAGGTGGTCATGCAACGCAGCGGAGACACTCACGCAAGTACGGCCACGCAGCAGAGCTGGGAACTGAGCAGCATCCATACAGGTAACAGACAACAGTATCCCAGCTGGTTAGGGGGAAAGGAGCAAAAGGGTTAATGCAAAAGACATGCAGAGTAACGCTGGAAAACAAAGTACAGACAATACCAGCGTTACAGTATCCCCCTCCTCAGGCCCCCTCTTCTGAAGACCCAAGTAAAAAAAAATTCCCCAGAAAATTCACTTGGGTTTGGCGGTAAGTCCCACAGTTCACAATATGGCAGCAGAGTTCATAGGTCGAAAAGTCCGAACCGCTGACCAAGCGGAGAATCGAGCAGTCTAGTCCACTTACCATGTGGGGACCAAGCAGTCTAGTTTGTACATCAGGTGGAGCTTGGAGAAAAGTCCTGCAGACCACACATGCTCAGCGGAGTCCATGGCCAGAGCTTTCTGTGACGCTTCCCACGGCTGCGGGGCGTCGGGACATGGCATAGCTTGCCTAACTAGCCAATGCTCCCACGCCGCCAGTGCACGACGACGTGAGGCATGCGTCCCAGATGGTAAGAGAATGTGGACCCACTGGACCACGGAGGGAGACCCGGGCCTGCCCGGACTAGGGAAGGGCAGCGACCGGGATCCGTGGCAGCTGAGCATGTGGGCAAGATGGCGACCTGCAGGACTAGACAACACCGCACAACTTCAGGTAAGAAGAAACATAAAGTTTACTTAAAGAAACACAGTACATAAACAGAACATAAGACCGGGCTCCCGATTCCGCACATCAGAGAAGGGTACACGACTCAGGATCACAGACGAGTGCAGGAGGACATCACGGGTAGATGCAGTCCAGGATTATCTGGCACGGGCATACTTGGGCGGCCTCTCTCTCAGGCCTCAGGCGTAGCACAGGCTCAGCAGGAGAACATCAGACACCGACCTCAGACAGACTTCAGACGATGGCGGGGTCATCACGGGTAGATGCAGTTCAGGATCATCTGGCACGGGCATACTAGTATGGCCTCACTCTCAGGCCTCAGGCGTAGCACAGGCTCAGCAGGAGAACATCAGACACCGGCCCAGGACGAACGTCAGACGATGGCGGGGTCATCACGGGTTGATGAAGTCCAGGGTCATCTGACACAGGCATACTAGGACGGCCTCTCTCTCAGGCCTCAGGCATAGCACAGGCTCAGCAGGAGAACATCAGACACTGACCCAGGACAGACGTCAACACAGGGTAGACCAAGGAGGAACCGGCAGGACATCGGAACATCAGGAACACGGACTGGATCTCAGGGACACAGGAACACGGACAGGACATCAGGAACACGGATTGGATCTCAGGGAGTCAGGAACACGGACAGGAACATCAGGAACACGGATTGGATCTCAGTGAGTCAGGAACACGGACAGGAACATCAGGAACACGGATTGGATCTCAGGGAGTCAGGAACACAGACTGGAACACAGGCATCGGACTCCGGACATCTGGCACCGATCGGCAGGCTCCGGACATCAGGCAGAGATGGATAGGATCCGGACATCAGGCAGAGATGGATAGGATCCGGACATCTGGAAGTGGTCATCGGACATCGGATATCAGGCAGTGGTCATCAGGGAGGACACAGTCCTCGGACTCCGGACATCTAGTATCGATCTGAAAAGGAACCCCAGCGGTCTGGTGCAAGCCCCACCAGGCTCAACGGGAGCTGGCCGGGAATTGCACAGAAGCTGAGCACAGAGTAACGGAAACTCAGCACACACCGGACTCCTCCTTCCAAGATGAACTCAGGTTATATAGCAAGGATTCTCAGTCACTGGCACAGGGTTCAGGACACAGCAGGATTTCAGGAACATAACACAGAGGACACAGTTCAGACAGTCAGGTACAGGATGCGATCCAGGATCAGGGGTTCAGGTAATTAGACACAGCAGGAACAGGCCTGGATATACAGCCTCCAGGAACGGTGATCTGGGTAATCAGCCCCCAGCATAGGCGGAAACACAAGACACAGTTCAGACATTCAGGTACCGGGTTAGATCCAGGATCAGGGATTCAGGAAACAAGATACAACAGGAACAGGCCTGGATATACAGCCTCCAGGAACGGCGATCTGGGTAATCAGCCCCCAGCATAGGCGGAAATACAGAACACAGTTCAGACATTCAGGTACCGGGTTAGATCCAGGATCAGGGAACAAGACACAGCAGGAACAGGGAATCAGCTCTCCAGAGCTGATCGAACTCAGAGCAGGAGCAGAACACACAACCACATACGGCTAGGTTCAGGAATTCAATGTGGATTCAATGCGAAGCTCTGGCCACGCCCACTAGGGCTGGGGAACTTTATATATGAACTGCTTCACAGCGATAGGCTGGAGCAGTAATTCTAGTACACACCCAATCCTCATAAAAGCAGGACAGGTGTGGGCCGCGCCCCCTATGCAGAGCCAGACAACTCATTACAGAGGAACAACTGACAGTGGCTGCTGCCACACACGTAGTAAATCATGCACCATTGCAGAGGACTTTGCAACCTACGGATGGTCTTCACAGCAGGCCAGGCGCCTGACAGAAGCTGCTGCCACACACGTAGTAAATCATGCACCATTGCAGAGGACTTTGGAACCTACGGATGGCTTCTGCAGCAGGTCAGGGACCGCACATGCAGGTGGTCATGCAACGCAGCGGAGACACTCACGCAAGTACGGCCACGCAGCAGAGCTGGGAACTGAGCAGCATCCATACAGGTAACAGACAACAGTATCCCAGCTGGTTGGGGGGAAAGGAGCAAAAGGGTTAATGCAAAAGACATGCAGAGTAACGCTGGAAAACAAAGTACAGACAATACCAGCGTTACAGATCCCAATGACAGTTTTTACATTACAAAAGAAAGAATAGATATATACACATAGAATACATATATATATATATATATATACATATATATATACATCATTGAGACATATATATATATGTATATATATATATATATACATATATTTATAGTTAATGCACTTCTACAAAGTATAATAGCCTCTAATTCAATTGCCGGCTATTGTGAAATTACAGAACCCGACATGAAATGACACATGGTTTACATACAGTTAACCATGTCAATTCATGTAATTTGATATATGGTTTTCACTAACAATTACATGAGTGTGTGTGTGCAAAATTTCATACATGTAGGGGTTAATTAAAGGTGTAAATTCGTTGAAAAAAAATGCGTGGGCTCCCGCGCTATTTTCTCCACCAGACAGGCAAAGCCAGCGAGTGGGGCAGATAATAATAGCCTAGAGAGGGTGCATTTATTTTGTGCTCCCTCTGGCTACTAACATCTGCCCCCAGCCACCCCAGAAAAGGCAAATCTATAATTAGATGCGCCCTTTCTGGCACTTAGCCCGTCTATTCCCATTGCCCTGTAGTGGTGGCTAATGGGTTAATAGTGGGTTAAAGCCACCTTGCTATTGGAAGGTGACTTTAAGCCAGGTTAATAATTGAGAGTTGTCAATTAGACAACTCTCAATTATTAATCCTATTGTATGAAATAAAAAAAAACATGCACACATTAATTAAAAATCATTTTAATGAAATAAACACACAGTTTTTGACCACCTTTTATTGTACTGGTATTCCTTCGATTCCCTTGTTCTCCTGTAATAAAAAAAAATAATAAAACAACATTATTCTTACCTATCCGGCGCTCAGTCAGGTCCAACGCTGTAATCCTTCACAAAGAGTTAACAGGTTTACTGCGGGGACCGGAGCTAATGCTGCCAGCCTCGCAGTAAATCCCCGAATGAATGAGTTCCTCTCCCGGCTGACAGGAGAGGAAGTGATTAGCTGGGAAGCTTAATTGATTGTTTCCCAGGCTAATCAGTTCAGTTCAGGTCAGCCGGGGACACCGCACAGCATCAGTGACGTCAGAGGGAGTCCCTGGCTGACCTGAACTGAACTGATTAGCCTGGGAAGCAGTCAATTAAGCTTCCCAGCTAATCACTTCCTCTCCTGTCGGCCGGGGAGATGAGCTCATTCATTCGGGGGTTTACAGCGATGCTGGAGCATTAGCTCCGGTCCTCGCTGTAAACATGTTAACCCTTTCAGAAGGATTACATCAGGGGACCTGACAGAGCGCCGGAGAGGTAAGAATAATGTTGCTTTATTATGTTATTTTTATTACAGGAGAGCAAGGGAATCGATGGAGTACCTTTAAAATAAAATATGGTCAAAAACTGTCTATTTCATTAAAATAATTTTTAAATAATGTGTGCATGTTTTTTGTAAACATTTAATACAATAGGATTAATAATTGAGAGTTGTCTAATTGACAACTCTCAATTATTAACCTGGCTTAAAGTCCCCTTTCAATAGCAAGATGGCCTTAACCCATTATTAACCCATTAGCCACAGCTACAGGGCAATGGGAAAAGACGGGCTAAGTACCAGAAAAGGCGCATCTCATCATAGATGTGCTTTTTCTGGGGTGGCTGGGGGCAGATGTTAGTAGCCAGGGGGGGACCCAAAAATAATGGTCCCTCTCTGGGCTATTATTATCTGCCCCCACTCTCTGGCTTTCCTTGTCTGGTGTAGAAAATACCGCGGGAGCCCACACATTTTTTTTCAACGAATTTACACATTTAATTAACCCCTACAGGTATGTGTTGTGAATAGGCTGGAAATGAGTTCTGAGCAGAAGCTCCCTCTGGTGGTTACAAACGGTACTGGACTGTCCAGTGAAGATTGTGAGGATTGGGAATCAGGTGTTACTGACTGGTCTTATATTGGGGAGTCACCTTCCCATCAGGGTTGCCGGTGATCAATTGTTCTGGTCTCAATCCTTGATTCCTGTTTCCTTGGTAGCCTGCTGTGTCGTGTCTGAATCTCCTGCTAACAGATAAGACATTTTCTTCTTTTTGTTTTTGTGCTTGATTTTTGCATTTTGTCCTGCACTTCTGTGGGGGCCTTCAGGGTCCCCTCTGGGGGCTTTTGCCTCTCAGTTCAGTTCAGCCACTGATGTTTGTACATTTGCTTTTTCCAGTTTTTTCAGTGGCTGCTGTTTTGTTTTTGGTTACACCAGAGAACTAATTTAGGTGGTAGAGGTCGTGTGATCTCAGGTGTTTTTTTGAAATTAGTGGAGTTGGTGCTTTTCAGGGTTTTTTGGGATTGCAGAAAGTGCCCTTCCTATCCTTTTCTATTTAGTAAGTTTGGGCCCCAACGTTTGCTCATACTATTTTCTGTCTGTGTCAGTATTTCTTCTTGTCTAACCGCCATTACATGTTTGGGGGCTTTCTATGTTCTTTGGGGATCTGCTCCGGGGCAGATAGCTTTCCTCTTTCTATCTTCAGGTGTAGTTAGTTTCTCAGGCTGTGACGAGGCGTCTAGGACCAACGTAGGAACGCTCCACGGCTGCCTCTAGTTGTGGTGGTTAGTCAGGGTACTGCAATCTCATAGTTTCCAACTGCTCTGGTGTATTACCTTTTTTGCCTGCTCTCCTCAGCTACCAAATCATAACAGTATCACCGGCCTAAACTGAAAATTATATTGTACTCACAGAAGGGAAAAATATTGTGAAAGAAAAAAGTTGTCAGAGTTGTCAGAGATTTTTTATTTTTTTTTTCTTTCCTGTTTGTTGCATTTTTTTTTTCCCTCTGTATCTCTGGGTGCTGAGGAGGTTTTTTTTTTTTTCTCTCAATGGAGTTTGCACAGTTGTCTGGCCGTGTGGATCAGCTTGCCACTGAAGTTCGGAGTATTGCTACCTATCTTGCTAGGTTGCCTGTTGTGGAACCTAGGATTCCCATGCCAGATTTGTTTTTAGGGGATCGAGCTAAGTTTCTGAATTTCAAAAAAAACTGTAAATTGTTTTTTGCCTTAAAATCTAAGTCCTCAGGGAACGCAGCGCAGCAGGTTCAAATTGTCATCTCTCTCCTGCGCGGCGACCCTCAGGATTGGGCTTTTTCCCTGACACCTGGGGATCCTGTTTTGAGTGATGTTGATGCGTTTTTTCAGGCTTTGGGGTTATTGTACGATGAGCCTAATGTCACTGATCAAGCTGAAAAAACTTTGTTGGCATTAAGTCAGGGGCTTGAGGACGCTGAGTTATACTGTCAGAGATTCCGTAGGTGGGCAGTCCTGACCAAATGGAATGACGATGCTTTGGCAGCTCTTTTTCGGAAGGGACTGTCAGATAATGTAAAGGATGTTATGGTGGGATTCCCTGTTCCCTCTGGTCTCAATGATTCTATGTCATTAGCGATTCAAATTGACAGACGTTTGCGTGAGCGGAAAGGTATGCGTGGAATAATGTTGCCTTGTGAACCTGCTTCTGAATCCATGCAGTGTGATAGAGTGGTTTCTGGGGCACAGAGTCATGAATTTCGAAAGCGCAATGGGTTATGTTTCTACTGTGGTGATGCCTCTCATGCTATTTCTGTCTGCCCTAAGCGGGGAAGACGTTTTGCTCGCTCAGTTGTCTTGGGTAGTGTTCAGACTAAGTTTTTGTTAACTGTTACCCTGATATGCTCTCTGTCCTCATTTTCTGCTCAGGCTTTTGTTGATTCTGGAGCAGCTATTAACCTGATGGATTTTGATTTTGCTAAACGTTGTGGGTTTCCCTTGATACCCCTACGGAAGTCTATTCCCTACTGGGGATCGATTCTACCCTTTGGCTGAGAATAAACCTCAGTTCTCTACTCAGGTGATAATGAGGGTAGAACCTGATCATCAGGAGAGTTGCAAATTTTTAGTTCTGTATAATCTGCATGACATTATCGTACTGGGTTTCCCTTGGTTACAGTCTCATAATCCTGTTTTGGATTGGAAATCTGTGTCTGTTACCAGTTGGGGCTGTCAATGTGTTAATACCAACACTCCTGTTTTTTCTGCCTCCCCCCAGGCTCAGGATGTTCCTGACTTTTTGATTGATTTTTCTGATGTGTTTAGCGAAAGTAAATCTGCATCCTTACCTCCCCATAGGAGCTATGACTGCGCTATTGAATTAGTGCCTGGTTGTAAATTCCCTAAAGGTCGCCTTTTTAACTTGTCTGTACCTGAACATGACGCTATGCGGTCTTATATCAAGGAGTCATTGGAGAAGGGTCATATCAGACCATCCTCTTCACCCTTAGGTGCCGGTTTTTTCTTTGTGGCCAAAAAGGATGGTTCATTAAGGCCGTGTATTGATTATCGTATCTTGAACAATATTACTGTGAAATATCAATATCCGTTACCCTTGATCTCTGATCTGTTTTCCAGGGTGAAAAACGCTACTTGGTTTACCAAGCTTAACCTCAGGGGGGCATATAACCTTATTCGCATTAAGCACGGGGATGAATGGAAGACGGCATTTAATACCCCTGAAGGGCATTTTGAGTACCTTGTGATGCCCTTTGGGCTCACTAGTGCTCCTTCTGTCTTCCAGTCCTTCATGAATGACATTTTCAGGGATTTTGTGGATAAATTTCTGATTGTTTATTTGGATGATATCTTGATTTTTTCCAATGACTGGGACTCTCATGTAAAACATGTTCGGACTGTGTTCCAGATTTTGAGAGAGAATGCTCTGTATGTGAAGGGATCAAAGTGTCTTTTTGGCGTTCAGAGGATCTCATTTCTGGGTTTCATTTTGTCCCCATCTGTTATTGAAATGGACCCGGTCAAAGTTCAGGCTATCTGTGATTGGGTCCAACCTACTTCTTTAAAGGCTCTTCAAAGATTCTTGGGTTTTGCCAATTTTTATTGTAAATTTATTGGTAATTTCTCTGTTATTGTTAAACCATTAACTGATTTGACCAAGAAGGGTTCTGATGTGGTGAATTGGCCTCCTGAGGCAGTCTCTGCATTTCAGGAACTTAAGCAGAGATTCACTTCTGCTCCTGTTCTACCGCAGCCTGATGTTTCTCTTCCATTTCAGGTGGAGGTTGATGCCTCTGAAATTGGGGCAGGTGCCGTTTTGTCCCAAAGAGATCCAGAGACCTCTAAAAGTAACCCTTGTGCCTTTTTCTCTCGAAAATTTTCTCCCACTGAACGTAATTATGACGTGGGTAATCGGGAGTTATTAGCCATGAAGTGGGCTTTTGAAGAGTGGAGACATTGGCTGGAGGGAGCCAAACATCAGGTGGTGGTCCTTACTGACCATAAGAATCTAGTTTATCTGGAATCTGCCAAGCGACTTAATCCTAGACAGGCCAGGTGGGCCTTGTTTTTCACACGTTTTAATTTTGTGGTTTCATTTCTTCCTGGCACTAAAAATGTTAAGGCGGATGCCCTCTCGAGGAGTTTCCTGGCGGACTCTCCTGAGTTATCTGATCCTTCTGTTATTTTGAAAGAGGGTGTAGTTCTTTCCGCCATTTCGCCCAATTTGAGACTGGCTCTGGAGGGGTGCCAGGAGGATAAGCCCGAGCGCTGCCCTGTTGGGAAATTGTTTGTCCCGGACCAGTGGAAAAAGAGTGTAATGTCTGAGATTCATTGTTCCGCGTTGGCCGGTCATCCCGGAATTTTTGGTACCAGAGACTTGGTTGGTCAGTCCTTTT
>JARQOD010006891.1:0-41064 GCA_033576555.1 Oophaga sylvatica | reverse complement strand
TAACTTTTAAAGGCCCCCAAATTTCTAAGGGGGGAACCGGGAAGTGTCTCTTGATGGCCATAAACCCCTACCTTTTTAAAGTCGGCGGTTGTCTTTGGGGGGGACTTAAATACTGTAAAAAGGGGCCCCCGAGATATGGGGGGTTTTCCCAAGAGACAAGCTGATTTATGATAGCGTCGTTTTTAAAATTTAATATAGCTAGGGGGGCTCGCGTTTTGGGAATCCCAAAATTCGGCACACCCCAGGCCACAGGGGTTTTCACCTATCATAGAGGTAATTTAAATTCCAAAAATAGATATTTAATTATTTAAAAGGGGGAAAGTTTCCCTCATGCAGTGCCCTTTTTTTTTGGTGGGTTCTCCGACCACTTTTTAATTTTTGTTTTCTCTAAATGTTACAGAGACCCTACGGAGGGGGGAAAAGGCTTTTGGAGGTTCATTTTCATCTCTTTTGGAAGAATCGGAAAAAAGGGGCACCCTTTTTGAGGATTTTTTTTTCATAGCCGGGTTTAACCTTTTTTTGGTTTTTTTGTAGTAGGGGGAAAACTCCAGCATCTTGTCTAAACTGAGATAGCCGCGATGAATCTGGGGGAGTGAAATTTTTGCTTATGGGGTTTGTCAGTACTATAGACCTTTTTGGTTTTTGAAGGGATTACGGGGAAATAAAGCTCACTAAAAATCTTACAGAAACTGCAAAAATGTCAGTGAATGTAAAATTTGTTAAAAGGACTGGTAGAAAAATCCGGATCCCTGAGGGGATCCAGGTCAGGAATTTTTGGAGGTTGAAACTCCTTCTACTGCACCTCTTTGGGAAAAGGGATTTGTTGGGAAGAGATGTCGGTTTTCCCCGGGTGAACCAACCCAAAAACCGGGGCAGCCCCCCTCTTGACGTTTTGATGGAGATGATGAGGGGAAAAGAAAGTTAAGTTAGCAATTGAAAGGGGAAAGCCCTAAAAAATTGCCCGGTCCAGATTGGGTTAAATCTGAATTCTATAAGGGCCTTTAAGGCCGCTTTGGTTTTCCCCCCTTAAATGGGTTTTCAAAGGGGTGTCTTTCTCGGGACTCTGCCCAAATCAAAGAGGGGGGTCTGCCCCAATCTCTTGTCAAAGGGTAAAGGGGCCCCCTTTTTTTTGGAATTGACAACCCCTAGCGTTCTCAGTGCAGACAGGAAGGTTCTGGCAAAGGTGCTGTTTAATTGGCTGGTGCACCCCGACTCCTTTCAGAGGCCCAGCATTGCTCTGTTCCAGGCCACAGCACATTGCTGTGCTCTGTGTCCGAGAGGCAGTGGAGCAGGGTGTGGCTGGTCACTGGAAGGGGTACATACTGTGACTGGACCAGGCAAAAGCATTTAATCGGGTTAATCACGAGTACCTCTGATCTGTCCTTCTGAAATATGGCCTGCCGGGGGTTTGTTGATTGGCTTAAGACCTTGTACAGTGGGGCAGAGAGTTTCCCGCTTGTGAACTATTTGATTGGCAGCTCTTTTGAGGTTGGGTCTACTGTTCTCCAGGGTTGTCCCTTGAGCCTGCTGCGATTGACCCACTTCTTAGGAGGGTGGAGCGTGGACCGTTGGCCGGGATCGGGATGGACCGGGCAGCACCGGAAGGCACTCTGAGGGTGGTGATGTATGCCGATGATGTCACCGTTTTTGTTTCCTCTCACCGAGGAGGCAAGATGGCTGATGTCAGAGGTAGATCACTACTCGGAGGCATCCGGGTCCAAGATCAACCAGGATAAGTGTGATAGTCTCTGGTTTTGATCTCCCGGACACCCTTACAGGACCCAAAGTCTCTGCAAAAGTCCTTGGCGTCAAATTTGGCCAGGGGGATTACCCCAAACAAAATTGGGACAGCAGACTAGAGATCGCCACTCAGAAGGTGAAGCAATGGAAGGGTTGGTCTTTGACCCTAAGGGAAAGGGTAAACCTAATGAAAACTTACCTGCTCCCTTTACTGATTTATCTGGGCAGTGTGTGCATCTTGCCGGAGTCTCTCTGGACTCGGGTCTACAGTTTGTTCTTCCAACTGTTATGGGGGAATAGACTGAACCTGGTCAAGAGGGAGGTTACTTACCATACGAGGAGACTAGGAGGGTTGGGTATGGTCAACCCTGTGGTATTCCTTGTGGATGCCTTCATTAAGATCAACATTGCAAACCTCTGAAGAGAGGCTCTGTGGATTTGTAGGGTGGTCACCTTCTTCCAGAATGGGAGACAGATGGAATGAGATCTCGCGCACCGCTGGACACTCGCTAGCTCTGTCTGAGGTAATTGCGGGTGGTCTGGAATGTGGAGTCAGGACTCTACCAAGGAAACTCCTTGACAATAGGGTTCTGTTGACCCATTTCCAGAGGCCTCTGGTGCTCAGGGATTGCCCAAGTCGGGATCTTGGGGTGGGTTTGCATCTTCTGAATTCTATCAGGACTTGGTTTTGCGACTTGGCTTGGTGCTGCTTCCATGTATTTATGCTTCATGTATTTCTATGCAACCGGATCAGCCGCACGCTTCGGTCCGAGTGCCGGCGCAGTGCCTCGTGTTTATGTGAGAGACTCGTGCGAGTTTCTCGTATCACACACGCTAGTGTGAAACCGGCCTAAAGCTGATAGTGACTCCGTCAGGTCTTGCAGCGTGCCAAGGGTGTGCTGCTGTCTATCAGCTACAGTGCTGTGTGTCATTCTACAGCATTCCACCAGTCAGAGACAAAAACAACAATGTGACCAGGCCTTACATCAGTATGTGGGCTGCATCCTATCCACATACCAGGCTTTTTACAAAACTCTACAACCTCAATCTCAATAGTTAATCTGTTACGTAACTGGTCAGGATTCTGGAAAAGTTGGGTGACAATGCTGCTAGGAACTGTAACTAAAGTCATACTGCATAGAACACAGCTTTCAGGGAAACAGATATCAAGTCAAAAATAAGTTCCCTTTTTTGTACAATGCTGCCACCTAATGGTAAACCTTCACTATGCAGCATCTGCGGAAAATTGGAATTTCTTTTTTTTTATGATGTTAATATTATAGGATTACTTTTGCAACATAAAAAAATTACATTTGCTAGTTTTCAGAGCTCCGTCTCGCATTTCAAATGAAAGTGCAAATCGTGTATAAGTGGCATCTACCCACGCTGTTCACCAGATTCCACAGTATTCCAAATGTGACATTCACAGACAATTTTTAAGATCCAACAGAGCTGAATTGATATACTAGAGATAGGCCGCTCTCTTTTCAGTCAGAAACATTGCAAATTCCACGGCTATACAGCAGAGTAGGGTTGAGCGAAACAGGTCGGTCAATTTAAAAAACACCGAATTTCGCCATAGTTGGGTTTCGCCGAGCGAAACCCGACCATAGCGTGTGGTCGGTCACGTGCTCAGCGACCATTGCGCCCAAGTCGGTTTTCCCATAATACTTTAAGAGCCTTTTCTTGGCCAATGAGCAAGGACGCAGACTGTGGGCAACGCGATGACATGGGCAGTGGCCAGTACCATCTTACAGAAGGGCATTGCAGTGATTGGCTGGCTTTGTGTGGCGTCACAGTGCATATAAAATCCCTCTCCGCCGACCGCCATTTTGCTTATGCCGATCTTAGTGTAGGGAGAGGTTGCTGATGCTGATTCTCAGCAGGGAGAGCGTTAGGCAGGCCCTCCAAAAAAAATCTGTGCTTGTGCTGATAGCGATTAGCTGTACAGTTACTGTACAGTGACAGGTGAGGATTTTGGTTATTGATTATTAGGCTGCCTGCCAGTGAGAAGGGGGAAATTTCTTTTGTGGAGTAGCAGAGCTGATTATTAGATTGCTTGCTACCTGTATTGGTGTGTGTCCACTGCTGTGCAGACTGCTTTTTAACACAGCACCTACACAGCACTAATACTTTTCTTCATTTTTTCTTCCCAGTAACGAGTGTTAATTTTTTGCCACACCGTATAGAGCTGTACGCTCCTCACAGTACCGTGTACCGGCTGGTATCACGGACAAATACATGCTGACTATCTGTATGTGACTCCGGAAATATATACGGAGATTTCAATTTTCCCCCCAAACTGTATACAGCTGGTATCTTTGATACAGTACCGTTTTTCTGCCTTCTGTATTACGGTCAAATCCATAGTGAGAGAGCGTGTGTGTTACTCCTGAAAGATATACGGAGATTTACAATTCCCCCAACACTGTATACAGCTGTACGCTACTGATAGAGTACACTTTTCTAATTTTCATATTCTGGTGTTATCCAGACTGGGCCTCTGACCGTGTGTTTTCCTCCTGAAATATATATGGAGATTTACAATTCCCCCAACACTCTATACAGCTGTACGCTACTGATAGAGTACACTTTTTCTGCTGTTATCCAAACTGGGCCTGTGACCGTGTCTGTTACTCCTGAAATATATACGGAGATTTACAATTCCCCCAACACTGTATACAGCTGTCCGCTACTGATAGAGTACACTTTTTGATTTTCATATTCTGGTGTTATCCAGACTGGGCCTCTGACCGTGTGTGTTCCTCCTGAAATATATACGGAGATTTACAATTCCCCCAGCACTGTATACAGCTGTCCACTACTGATAGAGTACACTTTTCTGATTTTCATATACTGGTGTTATCCAGACTGGGCCTCTGACTGTGTGTGTTCCTCCTGAAATATACATGGAGATTTACAATTCCCCCAACACTGTATACAGCTGTCCACTACTGATAGAGTACACTTTTCTGATTTTCATATTCTGGTGTTATCCAGACTGGGCCTCTGACTGTGTGTGTTCCTCCTGAAATATATACGGAGATTTACAATTCCCCCAGCACTGTATACAGCTGTCCACTACTGATAGAGTACACTTTTTGATTTTCATTTTCTGGTGTTATCCACTGAGCCTGTGACCTGTGTGTGTTCCTCCTGAAATATACATGGAGATTTAAAATTCCCCCAACACTGTATACAGCTGTACTACTGATAGAGTACACTTTTCTGATTTTCATATACTGGTGTTATCCAGACTGGCCTCTGACTGTGTGTGTTCTCCTGAAATATATACGGACATTTACAATTCCCCCAACACTGTATACAGCTGTACACTTCTGATAGTACACTTTTTTGTTTTCATATTCTGGTGTTATCCATGCTGAGCCTGTAGATCTGTGTCTGTTACTCCAAAATATATACGAGAGATTTAAAATTTCACCTCACACGTATACAGCTATATGCTTCTGATACGGGTACCACTTTTCTGTATTTTACATTATCCCATGGTGTTTGATCAGACTGGCCTCTGATGATGTGTGTGTTGCTCCTGTATGCAAAAGCAACAATCGCCCAACAGATGTATATCTGCTGATTCGTTTCCCTGAACTGTAACTTTTTTGGGGTATTATAATCCTATTAACATGCCGGAGCTCAGGAACAGTCTTTGTCTTACATCCCAAAAACAGAGATTAAAATTTTTCACCTTCACCGTATACAGCTGTACGCTTCTGATACTGTACCATATATCTGCTGTTATTATGGGTACATTTACACAAACATGAGGAAGTATGGTGGAATAGGTCGTGGGGGGCCACCTGCTACTGATGGTGGTGGTGGTGGTGCATCTGCTGGTAGTGCCAAAAGCACAATAGCGCCTAAGGCAGGAGTTGTTGAGTCTGCCTCATCGTCAGGCTCCAGAAGGCCTGGAAGGCTCCCTTTTCTGGGAGTAGGTAAACCGCTTTTAAAGCCGGAGCATCAGGAACAGGTTTTGTCTTACATTGCCGAAACAGCCTCCAGCTCTATCTCCTCCTCTTCTGAAGTTTCAAAAGCTCCAAGCACTGAGTCGTCAGTGCAGGCTTCTGGTCAGGAACAACCCCTTTCCTTGTGTCCTTCACCCCCACCAAAAGTAAAGGATGCGGTAGCCCACACTTCAGATTACTCCATGGAGCTCTTTTCACATACCATGTCTGGGTTATCAAGTGAAATCCTGAATTCCTCAGGCAAAGATGAATATGACATGGAGTGCACTGATGCACAGCCACTGCTAGATGATTGTGCTGGTACATTCAACCACAGCACTACATTGCCCTTCGCAGTGTACTGAGCCAGAATGTGACCCTGATGAAACTCACGTGCTCCTTCCCGCATACTCTACCACCTTACACGGTGACGCAGAGGAAGGTGCAGATGAAATTGAAGAGGAGGTGATGGATGACCCAGTTGTTGACCCAGATTGGCATCCAGTGAGGGAAGAGGGTGCTCTGGCAATAGCTCAGAAGAGGAGAAGAATCCGCAGCAGGCATCGATATCGCAGCTGGGGTTATCTGGCAGGCCCGTATCACTCCAAAAAGGTGTTAAAAAAACAAAAAGAGTTACAGGACAGCTTGGCCAGATGGTCAAATTAGCACAGCGTGCAAGCTCTGAAAATTTATACCATAGTAGGAAGAGTCCAGTGTGGCACTTTTTTGACCAAAATCCTATTGATGAGGCAAAGGTTATCTGTAAAAAGTGCGAAAGGACCTTTAGCCGAGGGAAAAATCTCAGAAATTTGAATACCAGTTGCATGCTTAGTCATTTACTGAACATGCACTTGCAAGCGTGGACGGACTACAAAACCTCAGGTAGCACATGTGCACCTGCTCCGACTGAAGTTAGCCAGCAATGCTCCATCGCTTCCCACACTGTAAGCCCACAGGTTGGCACACCACCAGCAAGAAATGTTGAGGTGTCGTCGCAAGGCCAAAGCAGTCAGGGAATCACAATGTTTTTGCAATGAAATACTGCATCTAGGCCATCACCACAACCACCAGCACCATCACCAACCCCCTCTCAGTCCGTCATGTCCACCAATAGTTCCCCCATATGCAGCTCTCAAGTCCAGCTCACCCTAGCAGACACTCTGAGTAGGACAAGAAAGTACTCATCCTCTCATCCGCGTACACTGGGTTTGAACGCCAGCATTGCCAAACTGATCTCATTAGAGATGATGCCCTTCCGTTTGGTTGAAAGCGCAGCGTTCCGAGAGCTCATGGCCTACGCTGTCCCACGCTATGACCAACCCAGTCGCCACTTCTTTTCTAGAAAAGCTATCCCTGCCCTCCACCTGCATGTGAAAGACCGCATTGTCCATGCACTCAAACAATCAGTGAGTGAAAAGGTGCACCTCACAACAGATGCATGGGCCAGTAGGCATGGCCAGTGCCGTTACGTGTCCATCACTGCGCACTGGGTTAATGTGGTGGATGCAGGGTCCACAGGGGACAGCGGCGGTGGGACAGTGCTGCCTAGCCCACAGTATAGGCAACAGTTGGCTGTAGGCGTTCGACCCTCTTCCTCCAGAAAGCTCGTCAACAGAGCGCAGTCGCACGAGCACTCCATCCGCAACTGCCAGTGTTGCACACGAGGTGTCCCACTATCGAACAGCTAGTGGTAAGCATCAGCAGGCTGTTTTAAAAATGATGTCTTTGGGCGACAACAGACACTTCGCGGAGGTACTGGCTGACTACTTGCAGCGAGAAACTGAGTCATGGCTGGGCAGTATACATCTTGATCCAGGCAAGGTAGTCAGTGATAACGGACATAATTTTGTGGCGGCCATAGCCCTGGCAAAACTCAGACACATACCTTGCCTGGCTCACTCCTTGAACCTGGTGGTGCAGTGCTTCTTAAATAATTATTTATTATTATTATACATTTTTATAGCGCCATTTATTCCATGGCACTTTACATGTGAAAAGGGGCAAATATAGACAAGTACAATAAACGTGAGGAATACAAGGCACACACAAGTACAGAAGGAGAGAGGACCCTGCTCGCAAGGGCTCACAGTCTACAGGGATGGGTGAGGATACACTAGGAGAGGGTAGAGCTGGTCGTGCGGTGGTTCAGTAGACTGAGGATCACTGCAGGTTGTAGGCTTGTCGGAAGAGGTGGGTCTTCAGGTTCTTTTTTAAGGTTTCCATGGTAGGCGCGAGTCTGATGTGTTGGGGTAGAGAGTTCCAGAGTATGGGGGAGGCACGGGAGAAGTTTTTTATGCGGTTGTGGGAAGAAGAGATGAGAGGGGAGTAGAGGAGGAGATCTTAAGAGGATCGAAGTTTGCGTGTGGGTATGTACCGGGAGACCATGTCACAGATGTATGGAGGAGACAGGTTGTGGATGGCTTTGTATGTCATAGTTGGGGTTTTGAACTGGAGCCTCTGGATGATAGGAAGCCAATGAAGGGCTTGGCAGAGAGGAGAGGCTGGGGAATAACGGGGAGACAGGTGGATTAGTCGGGCAGCGGAGTGCAGGATGGATTGGAGTGGTGCCAGAGTGCTAGAGGGGAGGCCAGAGAGTAGGAGGTTGCAGTAGTCGAGGCGGGAGATGATGAGGGCATGCACTAGTGTTTTTGTAGTTTCATGGTCAAGGAATGTACGGATCCTGGAAATATTTTTGAGTTTGAAACGGCAGCAGGAGGCCAGGGTTTGGACATGTGGCTTGAAAGAGAGGGCAGAGTCGAGGATCACCCCGAGGCACCAAGCATGCGGGACTGGAGAAAGTGAGCAGCCATTGATATTGATGGATAGGTCTGGTGGGGGGGTAGAGTGAGATGGCTGAAAGATGATGAATTCTGTTTTGTCCATGTTCAGAAAGCGAGCAGAGAAGAAAGCGGAAATAGCAGACATTGTGGGATTTTGGACAGTAAGGAGGTGAGGTAAGGTCCAGATAGGTAGATCTGCGTGTCATCGGCGTAGAGATGATACTGCAAACCATGGGATTTTATGAGCTGTCCCAGGCCGAGGGTGTAGAAGGAGAAGAATAGGGGTCCTAGAACTGAGCCTTGAGGAACACTGACAGACAGGGCGATGTGAGGAGGTAGTGTGGGAGAGGGAGACACTGAATGTTCTGTTTGTTAGATATGATGAGATCCAGGATAGGGCCAAGCCTGTGATGCCAAGAGATGAGAGAATCTTTAGCAGGAGGGAATGGTCCACAGTGTCGAAGGCAGAAGACAGGTCCAGGAGAAGGAGAACAGAATTATCCTAAGTTAACAGCCCTGCTCCATAAAGTGCGAAGACTGTGCTCGCACATCCGTCGCTCGCCCGTAGACTCCAGTCTCATGCAGAGGCTGCAGCGATCACTCCACCTCCCCAAGCACCGCCTAATCATAGACGTTGCAACAAGGTGGAACTCCACCATGCACATGGTTGAGAGGCTGTGCGAACAGAGGCAGGCTGTAATGCATTTGTGGGAGGATACACAGACAGGCAGTTTGAAGGCAGACATGGAGTTGTCGGGTGTGCAGTAGTCAAAGCTGAAAGAACTCTGTAGTCCTTCAGTGTTTTGAGGAATGAACACGGCTGGTAAGCGCAGACGACGCCATCATAAGCATGAGCACCCCACTTATGCGTCTGCTCATGCAAACTTTGACGCACATTACGGATCAGGCATCTGCAGCGGAGGAGGGAGAGGGAAGCCTTGATGACTGTCAGCCATTGTGAGTTGCACGGCCAGGGCTTGTGGGGTACTCGGCACCGAGCCTGTTCACTTCACTGGGGGATGTCACGGGTAGCGCAGCTCGGTCCGTGGCCCTGGGCACTCACTGAAAAGGGGATATTTACAGGGGATTATAGGTTTGTAGAAATGTTCGTGACGCCACCTGTGGTTCCTGGTCAGGGTGACCAGCGTTGCAGGGTGAATCCTCTGAGGGGTTGTTACTGGGCAGCAAGGTGTTAAGTCCCCCACAGGCAAGACTGATCCCTCAGGGTATATGGCGGTGTAGGGGTGCAGGATCAATAAGGCAGACACACACACAAGAAAGTCTCTTTCTGTACCTTTACTGATGGTAGATGCAGGCACGTCCCGGGAAGCTGTCAGGGTGGAGGATGCACATCCAGTAATCCCACTGAGTAGGTGTAGGGCCTCCTTACTTCTTTATGTGTGTGAGTTTCTGACCCGTATAGAACAAAGTCTAACTCTGTCTCTTCAGCTACACCCGGCTGATCTTGTGGTGGAGCCTTCTTTTGGAAAGAACTAAGTCTCTGTGTGCAGGGCCCTGCCAGACTCCTGTTCTTCCTAACCCCGTTTACGTATCAGCACTGTTGGGCCCCTGCAACCTAAAGTCCAGCAGGGTCTCCAGTTTCTCTTACTAGTCCTGAAGAAGCTAGCAAGCTCGGACCCGGTGTCCGGTAGTGCAGAGCAGAGGTAAGCGATCAATGCTGTGTCAACCTCTGAAACTCTCTCTCAAATCTTCCACTTGCCTTTCGTCCTACTCACACCTTTAACATAAGCACAACTAGCAGTAGATGTCAGCTTTCTTTATCTTCACCGCTCTCCAAGCGTCGGCACGCTTAACTCACTGAAACGCTCACTGAAGGTACTCTCAGTGGATTCAACTTTGACCAGACTAAGTGGCAATCCGACCCACTACTACTGGACTCCACGATGTAAGCTGAGTATATGCTGAAGTCTTCAGGCTTTCAAATAAGTCTCTCTCTCACCGGCTAGTATTTCCCTCTCAGCTCGTCTGAGGTAACTAGCTTGTCCGTCTCTCACAATTTGACCAATCTCTTCAGCTCTCAGGCTAATCTGATCTCAGAATCTGATCTGACTGGAACCTCTCTCACAGTCTATCTGACAAGAGCTTCTGCTCCATCTCTCCACACCCTTATATACCTGCGTACTCTCCAAGGGCTCCCTCTGGTGGCACCAGGGAAATGTGAAGTGTGAATGCATATCAGGTTGTTTCGTGGGTTACCTTTTGTACATCCTCCAGGGTGACATGTGGCTCCAGAGCGCAGCTGGGCTACACAATTGTCTGCTCAGGGAACTGTCCTGGACGAGGTGGAGGAAGAAGAGGAGGAGGGGGGATGATTATTTTGGGGAGGAGGATGCTTCTCAGGGCAAGAGAAAATGTTGGCTTGCCAAGTTCAGGTCCAGGGTTTGTGCGTGACTGGAGGGATGTGGATTTGGCAGAAAGTGCTCCTCCACCCACCACTGGCAGTGCATCACTGACACCTGAAACATTGGCCCACATGTGTGATGATGCCTTGCGGATCCTAAAAAGGGACCCCCGCATTGCCAAAATGATGAAGGATGACGACTACTGGTTGGCCAGCATCCTCGATCCACGCTATAAAGGCAAATTACAAAACATAATGCCACAGGAGAACCTAGAGCTAATATTGGCCAACAAACAAGCAACTCTGGTAAACCATTTGTTAGAGGCATTCCCAGCAAACAGCAGCGGTGCAGGTTCTACCACGAGCCGTACTGGCCCAAATGGAAGAGGTGTTCGTGGTGCACACAGCCAAAGTGGCGTTGGAGACAGGGGTTTCATGACCATGTTGTGGACTGATTTCTCCAGGACAGCTCACATGACTGGTAATAAGGAATCTATAGCAACAGACAGGAGACAACAGTTGTCAACTATGGTTACAAATTACTTCTCCTCCCCTATCGATGTTCTCCCTTACCAGTCATTCCCCTTTGACTACTGGGCCTGTAAACTGGACACCTGGCCTGAATTGGCACAATATGCCTTACAAGAGTTCGCTTGCCCTGCTGGTAGTGTGCTATCAGAAAGAGTCTTCAGTGCTGCTGTCTCAATCCTGACAGAAAGAAGGACCCGTCTGTCGTCACATAATGTTGATGATCTAACCTTCATTAAAATGAACCATGTATGGGTTTCAAAAGATTCTGTCCCACCTTCCCCTGATTACACATAGGTTGCTAGCAAAATGGCTCATTTTGTCCTACTCTTCCTTGGACTTCTCCAATTCCTCCATTTGCAGCTGCTGAACGTCCAGCCTACTCCTGAACATATGCCATTTTTGCCACCTCCCTATCTGGGCTGTCCCCCCTCCAGGGCCGGCGTCACCACCTGGCGCACCCGGCCAAGTGCCGGTGCCCTGAGCAAATGGCGGGTCCCACTCTGGGGCGACGGCACTGGCACAGGGTCCCTCATAGTACAAAAAACTGTCTGTGATGGTGGGAGGGCCCACTCGCTGTCAGACACACCGGCGTACTATGAGGGACCTTGTGCCAGTGCCGTCGCCCACAAGTCGGCCCCCCTGCTTGCTCAGGGCCCCAGCACTTGCAATACTTACCTCTCCCTGCTCCACCGCTGTGGAGTCTGGGCAGTTAAATCCTTCACAGGGACAGTCACTACAAATTTGGTTGACTGATCGATGATGGTTAAGACGTAGCTATGGCCTGTCCTGCTGGGCTCTACCTTCAGATGATCAATGGCTACCATTTCTAATGGACGTCGACTCACAATTGGATGCAATGTTGCTTTCTGATCAGCTTTCACAGTTTTACTAGTCACAGACATGTGACATTTCTGGCAACATTTTTCAATGTCTACTCTCATGCCAATCCAATAGAATCGCCTACGGCCTGTGGCTTCTGTCTTTTGCACTCCAAAGTCATTGTCTGCCTCATGAAATATATACGGACATTTCTAATATTTTCACTATAGTACCTTGTATCTGGTGATACAGTACCCCTTTTTTGTCCTCCTCTTCCTCGTACTTCTCCAATTAATTCATTTGCAGCTGCATTACGTCCATTATACACCTCAACATATCACATATTTGCCACATCCCTATCTGGGCTGTCCCCCCCTCCACCCCCAACTTTTAATATTCTTGCGTAATACATACTGAACCTGAGAGAGTCAGTGGCTGCCTCCTGAAATATATCCGGAAATTTACAATATTTTGAGCATACTATATATACATGGTATCTGGTGATACAGTACCCCTTTTTATTATTATTATTATATTCTTGTGTAATCCATACTGAGCCTGAGAGCGTCAGTGTCTGACTCCTGAAATATATATGGAGATTAAGAATATTTTCAATATACTATATATACCTGGTATCTGGTGATACAGTACCCCTTTTTCTTTATTCTGGTGTGATACATACTGAGCTTGTGAGAGTCTGTCTGTTACTCCGGAAATATATACGGAGATTTACAATGACCCCTAGACTGTATACAGCTGGACGCTTGTGATACAGTACCCTTTTTGGCATAAAGTCCTCCTCCACCCACCACTCTAAGTGCATCATTGACACCTTGAACATTGGCCCACATGTGTGATTATTTCTTG
Source organism: Oophaga sylvatica (assembly GCA_033576555.1). Classification (NCBI taxonomy): domain Eukaryota; kingdom Metazoa; phylum Chordata; class Amphibia; order Anura; family Dendrobatidae; genus Oophaga; species Oophaga sylvatica. Next base: position 28,003 of record JARQOD010006891.1, on the reverse strand, counting down.
CGGGTCTGCTTTTTATATTCTTGTGTAATCCAGACTGAGCCTGTGAGCGTCAGTGTCTGCCTCCTGAAATATATACTGAGATTTTGAATATTTGGACTTACTATATATACCTGGTATCTGCTGATACAGTACCCCTTTTACTTCTTATTATATTCTTGTGTAATCCAGACTGAGCCTGTGAGCGTCAGAGTCTGCCTCCTGAAATATATATGGAGATGTATTATATTTTCACTATACTATATACACTATGTTCCAAATTATTATGCAAATTATATTTTTCTCTGATTTTCCTAAGTGGTCGGTGCAAATGACAGTCAGTCTAATAAAAGTCATCACCCGTTAGAGTATACATTGAATTTTATTGAAGAAACCTCCCAATGATAACAATATAATCTCCAAAATGGAAAAAAAACTCAAAATGCACTGTTCCAAATTATTAGGCACCGTAGAATTTCTGAACATTTGATCTGAAAATGATCATTTGTGGAATTTGCAGCATTAGGAGGTCACATTCACTGAACAAAAAAGCTACTTAACTCCAAAACATCCTAAAAGGCCAAGTTACATGTTAACATAGGAACCCTTCTTTGATATCACCTTCACAATTCTTGCATCCATTAAACTTGTGAGTTTTTGGAGAGTTTCTGCTTGTATTTCTTTGCATGAAGTCAGAATAGCCTCCCAGAACTGTGGTTTTGATGTGAACTGCCTCCCACCCTCTCAGATCATGACAGCTTGCTATCTTCAGAACAGACTACCAGGTAAAGCTACAGAGAAAACTCCATTTGAGCAATGGAACAGCAGAAAGCCAAAACTGCACCACATAAGAATATTCGGAAGTAAAGCATTTGTACATATTCCCAAAGAAAAGCGAACTAAGTGGGAATCTCACGCTAAAGAAGGTATCCTGGTAGGCTACAGTGAAACCCAGAAAGGTTATAGGATTCTACACCCAGAAACAAACAAGGTCACAATAAGCAGAGATGTAGTGATTGATGAGAACTTTGTATCACCCAAGTTTTGTGACATCACGCCAGTAGTCCAGCTGAAGTCACAATTACAAGACAACAACAAGGAGGATGTAGCAGTCTGGCTGGATTCTTCAACCACTGAAGGAACAACAGAAGAATCTGAAATCAGAAGATCGTCAAGATCAAACAAAGGTATACCAGCTAAACGTCTATCCTACATTGTCAAGACACTACCTGAGTCAGAGCCGCAGTCATGGGATGAAATGCAAGGACTACCTATCCATGAAAGAACAAAGTGGATTGATGCTGCTAATGAGGAAATCAAGTCGCTTCATCAACTCCAAACTTGGAAACTCACCAAGCTACCACAGGGCAAAAAGGCAATCAAGTGCAAGTGGGTCTAACCAAATATGACTCTGAAGGTAAAGTCCACAGATTTAAAGCAAGGTTGGTCGCAAAAGGATATTCTCAAAAGTATGGCGAAGATTATGATGCTACATTTGCTCCAGTCGCTAAACAGACTACGTTCAGAGCTTTGTTAGCTGTAGCTGCTGTACAAAAGATGTATGTCAGACGTTTGGATATAAAAACTGCTTTCTTAAAATGGTGACATTGAGGAGGACTTATACATGACTCAACCTGAAGGTTATGTAAAAAGAGGTGAAGAGAATCTTGTTTGCAAACTACAAAAATCTCTCTATGGTCTTAAACAATCAGCAAGAGCATGGAACACCAAGATGAATAAAGTCTTGTTGGAAGAAGGATTTAAAAGAGGTCAAGCAGATCCATGCTTATACACAAAATATACAGATGGAAAGTGGATGTATATTCTCTTATATGTGGACGATATGATTGTAGTTCATCAAGAAGACGCAGAAATTGGAAAAATGACTGAAATTCTGAATTAGCATTTTGAAACAAAAGACCTTGGAAGTGTGACATATTATCTAGGAATCCAAATCCAGAAAGAGGAAGATGGGAGTTTTCTTCTAAACCAAAGTGCAAAAATTAATTGATTCTGAATCAATTTGGAATGTCAGAGGCCAAAGGTATATCAACCCCAATGGAACCATCCTACCTGAAGCTGGAAGAAGAAGATGACCTGTTGCCTAACAATGAGAAATATCGTCAGGCAGTGGGGGTACTTCTGTACATATCAACTATGACTCGACCGGATATCACAACAACAGTTGGAATCCTTTGCAGATATGTGGAAAAACCGCGCCAAAGAGACTGTAATGCTGTTAAAAGACTTCTGCGATATTTGAAAGAAATGCAAGATGTAAATTTAAAACTATCTGCAGCGGGAGATCTAGAACTTACCGGCTATGTAGATGCAGATTGGGCTGGTGATTCGCATGATCGTAAATCCACAAGCGTATACTTGTTTAAAGTTGGAGAAAGTTCAATCTCCTGGTCTAGTAGGAAACAAGTGTCTGTTGCCTTGTCATCGACAGAAGTGGAGTATGTGTCCGCAGCCTATGCAAGCCAGGAGGTCGTTTGGCTAAGACAATTGATGGACGATCTTGGCAAACCGTCAACTCAGCCGACGGTGATTTATGAGGACAACCAAGGATGCATTAAACTTGCATGCAGTGAAAAGATCAGTGCTAGAACCAAGCACATTGACGTCAGACACCATCATCTACGTGATTTGATAGATCGTGGCATAATTCAGTTTGTCTATTGTGAAACTGATAAGATGCTAGCTGACATTATGACAAAGCCATTGCCACGAGCCAGGTTCCAAGAATTGAGAACCACAATGGGAATAAGAGGATAAGTAGTTGTTGAGTGGGGGTGTTAGAATAATGCATATTGATTTGTATGTATTGCAACAACTACTACTGTACTGTTTGATATGTTGTGCATATTGTGAGGTTGTTAACAAAGTTCTGAAAAAAAAAAACCCTCACTCACAGACAGGATGCCTCCTCCTTCTCTTCCTGTGTTGTTGTAATGTTTTTCATGCTGCAGCCATAGCAGATATCAGGCTGATCACATTTCATGCTGTGTTGTAAGCTGTCTATACTGGATGTGAATAAATCTACATTCTCTGTTGCTGACTCCGGATGTTACGCTGGTTAATCCGCTGCTAACAGGGAGTTTATCTCCTTCTATGCCGATAGCAGCCAATGACTCCAAGGTATTCTTTGCAGCATGAGATGGTGCATTGTCATGAATGAAGATGATTTTGCTCCTGAAGACACGTTTCTGCTTTTTATACCATGGAAGAAAGTTTTCAGTCAGAAACTATATACTTTGCAGAGGTAATTTTCACACCTTCAGGAACTTTAAAGGGCCCTACCAGCTGTTTCCCCATGATTCCGGCCCAAATCATGGCTCCTCCACCTCCTTGCTAACGTTGGGACATGGTGGCCATCCACCTACCATCCACCACTCCATCCATCTGGACCATCTAGGGTTGCTCAACACTCATCAGTAAACAAGACTGTTTGAAAATTAGTCTTCATGTATATCTGGGCCCACTGCAACCATTTCTGCTTGTGAGCACTCTTTAGGTGTGGCCGAATAGTAGGTTTATGCACCACAGCAAGCCTTAGAAGGATCCTACACCTTGAGGTTCGAGGGACTCCAGAGGCACCAGCATCTTCAAATATCCGTTTGCTGGTTTGTAATGGCTTTTTAGCAGCTGCTCTCTTAATCAGATGAACTTGCCTGGCAGAAACCTTCCTCATTCTGTCTTTATCGGTACAAACACGTCTGTGCTCAGAATCAGACACAAATCTCTTAACAGTACGATGATCACGCTTAAGTTTTTCGGGAAATATCTAATGTTTTCATCCCTTGACCAAGGCATTGCACTATTTGATGCTTTTTAGCAGCAGAGAGATCCTTTTTCTTTCCCATATTACTTGAAAACTCTGGCCTGCTTAATAGTGTGGAACATCCAGTTTTACTTTTATTGGGCTCACATGGCAAACTAATTATCACAGGTATCTGAGATTGATTTCAGTTATCCAAAGAACCCTGAGACACAATACCATCAATGGGTTTTATTTACAAAAAAAAAAAACAAAACGCTATGACACTTAAAACCAATTTGCATAATAATTTGGAACATAGTGTATACCTTGTATTTGGTGATACAGTACCCCTTTTTTATCTTGTTATATTATTGTGTAATCCAGACTGAGCCTGAGAGCGTCAGTGTCTGCCTCCTGAAATATATACGGACATTTAGAATATTTTTTTGACTATACAGGAGCTCGCTTGCCCTGAAAATAGTGTGCTATCATAAAGAGTCTTCTGGCTGAAGAAGGCCTGGAAGGCTCCCTTTACTGGGAGTAGGTAAACTGCTTTTAAAGCCGGAGCATCAGGAACAGATTTTGGCTTACATTGCCAAAGCACCCTCCATCTACAGTGGTTGGACAAAATAATGTAAACACCTGGAAACATCAACAAAAGTTAGTTTAATATGGTGTAGGTCCACCTTTTGCGGCGATTACAGCCTCAATTCTCCGAGGTATGGATTCATACAAGGTGTGAATTGTTTCCAAAGGAATTTTAGACCATTCTTCAGTTAAAACACCCTCCAGTTCTTTGAGCGACGATGGCGGTGGATATCGACATCTATCTTGAATCTCTAAAATCGAACATAAATGCTCATTAATGTTGAGGTCTGGGGATTGTGGGGGCCAGATGAGATGCTCAACTTCATTAGAATGTTCCTCGTGGCATGATTTAACGATTGTAGCTGTATGAATTGGTGCATTATCATCCTGAAAGATGGCGTTCCCCTCCGGGAACAGTGCTTGAACCATAGGATGCACTTGGTCGGCCAAAATGCCTAAATAATCGTGGCTGTTAATTCTTCCATGAAGGGATATCATTGGCCTGGTGGATCTCCATGAAATAGCACCCCAGATCATCACAGAACCTCCGCCATGTTTTATGTTTGGGAGAAGGCAGTCTGGATGGAATGCTTCTTTCAGCTGTCTCCAAACGTACACTCAGCAGAAGGTCGGAAATAGGGTAAACGATGATTCTTCTGAGAATATCACATGTTTCCACTGGTCGAGGGAATAATTCTGGAGGTTTCTACACTACTCTAAACGCTTGGAAACATTTGTCATTGAGAGCAGCGGTTTTCGAATTGCAGCTCTTCCATGGAATCCAGATTTGTTCAGCTCCCGACGAAACGTTTTCGTGGTAACTGGGTTCTGTAGGTGTTCATTGAGCTCTGCAGTGATTTTCGGAGCTGTGGTCTTGCTAACCTCTCTCACAATTCGCTTTACAGTCCGACGGTCTCTGTCAGTCAACTTCGACTTTCGGCCGGACCTGTGCTTTACTGCGGACGTTTTTCCTTCTCTTTCTTTTCAAAAATTTTTATTAAGTATTTATGAAACAATAAGGGGGGGAGAAGGGGAAAAGGGAAGGGGAAATACAACAAGGAAAGAAGGGACCAAGTAGACCTTGCGTCCCAATTTACAGGAAAATAATATATTAATTTATACAGGCATTACACATATTATATGACTACAAAGGCAATGTTATAAATAGTAACCATTAATCAAGAAAGACGAAATAATATGGCTTATCTGAATATACTTTTAAGGGAATAAAGGTACCAGCTGGACCATTTTCGAGAAAATTTGTCTAGGTTGTTATGTATCAGAGCTAGTTTGTGCTCGAAGGCTTTATGTAGTGTCATTCTGTCAATTAGATCTTGGATAACGGGAGGGTCAGGCCTCTTCCAATGGAAGGCAATTAGTTGCTGTAAGGAAAAGGTTGTCGCCATTTTGTATAGGGCCTGTACCAGCCTCCATTTTGTCAGTTCACACAGCCACAGACTTTTAGCTACACAGGGCCTATTAGCATATTCAGTAAGGCCAGCTTTGATGTCCACTATGAATCAATAGGCCTTTACATGCTAATTGGTTTAGGCCAGGGTCTGAATAAGATGGTCAGTCGTATGGTAAATAGCTCAAGCTCAAGCCATTGTTTCCTGCTCCATATGAATTGCAGGCCAGTTAATATGCGTGCTTCAAAGCAAATGGGGAAGGGCCTAGCAGGTTTAAAAGCTGTAGCCAAGAAGAGGCTGGCCTCTCATTCCATTTTCACACACAGAAGCACCAGGGACAGACTTGCCAAATGGAGCTGCAGCACATGCATTGGGGGCTGTCCGGCAACTGAAGACTTTCACCTGGGGAACGCAGAGCTCCATGCCTCCCCATGACCATACAACCCGGTAATATTGATCTATAGCTTATACCTTTAAGCCTTGTACATTATTGTTGTATTCTTACTCTGACTGCAAATCCATTGTAATTACGTTGTATAGCTTTACTGTATATTTCTGTAATTATCTAGTGTGCCCTTAAGGCAAATTAAACCATAAAATTAATCTTGGGCTGATGCTTTTACTCTGATCACGAATCTTAGAATACCCAGTGGGTAACAGGACACCTTCCCCGGCGGCCATTTGCTCTAGGTGCAGTTCTCTTACTGACCTGAGAGACAAAGGGGGGCGCCGGAGAGCTGTACCTGTGGAGTTACGTCCCATTGGTGACGTGGGAGGAAAGGGATCGTCCGTCACATTTGGTAGCGGCGGTGGTATCAGAAGCTGTGATACCCGGGCTACCGTGTGGCGGCCGGCTGAGTTCCTCACAAATTGGTGGCAGCGGTGGGATCAGAGTAATAGTGTGCGTGGGACCCCTACTCCCAGACACTAGAGACTACCAGCAGTACTTTCACTGCTGGGGTCTTAAGGTCAGCCCAGCACTAGACGGTCAGAGTGTAAATATAACAAGTTGTGTGCAAGGTCAGGGTTGCAGCTGTGTTTCAGTAACCAAAGGTTCCCAAGATGGCGGAAGGCACCAGGAGTAGGGCAAAGGGGGAGGCCAATGCTGTGGCCTATGAGGGGTTCGATACCGATGAGGGGGAGCTCAGCCAGGGCTCCCCAAGGAGCCCGACCCCCGTGCTCAGTCTCACAGTGGACTGTCCACCCCCTGCCCGTCCCAGCCTGTCCAGATCGGGGCCATTTTCCAAGCGGCTATGGCACAGCTCGAGGCTGGTAATGACGCCGCCTATGACAGACTCCTGGTGGCGGCAGAGAAAGCAGCAGAGCGTGAGCGAGCAGAACGCCGTGAAGCTGCGGAGCGTGAGCAAGCAGCGGCAGAGAGAGCTGCGGAGCGTGAGCAAGCAGCGGCAGAGAGAGCAGCGGAGCGGGAGCATGCAGCGGCAGAGAGAGCAGCGGAGCGGGAGCATACAGAACGCCGTGAAGCTGCGGAGCACCGGCACCGACTGGAGATGGCTCAGCACGGGCCCCCACTGGACGCACCAGGCCCACTGGAGACAAGGGCTTCCAAGGTCCGGGCGGAGGACTTTCCCTTGCTTGAAAAGGATGGAGACCTGGATTCCTTTTTGCTGGCTTTTGAGAGGACATGCCTCCAACATCATCTGGCCCCGGATCAGTGGGCAAGGTACCTGACCCCCCGTTTGAGGGGTAAGTCCCTGGAAGTTTTAGGGGACCTACCTGCCGGGGAGGAGCAGGACTACAACAGCATCAAGCGGGCCCTGATCCAGCACTACAACCTCACCCCGGAGTCGTACCGCAGGAAGTTCAGGAGCCTGCAGCGGGGTTCAAAGGACACCTGGACCGACCACATGCGGGCCCTGTTGAGAGCTGCGGAGCACTGGACCTCGGGTCTAGAGCTCACTACCCGTCAGGAGGTCCAGGAACTGTTTGTCGTGGAGCAATTCTTGTGGAACTGCCCAGAGGACCTCCAGCAGTTCCTCCGTGACCGGAAACCAAAGGGGGCTTCTGCTACAGCCGCCCTGGCAGACGAGTATGCCAACAACAGGGCGCCGGAGCCAAAGAAGCCTGCCAGCAGCACCTGGAGAGGGGGTAAGCCCAATCCTGCCCCAGCCCCATATCCAGCCCCCAGAGTGCAAGGGGTGTACCCCCCTGCTGCCCTCTCCAGGCCAGGAACAGAACCCAGACGTTGCCATAATTGCAATCAGCCAGGACACTTTAAGGCTGCATGTCCCCAGCGCCAGAAGGCCCCATCCCTGTCCCAGAAACCGTCCACTGTTTTGTGTGTGGGAGGGGGTGGTGGGAGGTCCCTAGACAATTACCAACCCGTCACCATCGGCCGCTCAGCGGTCATGGGACTGCGGGACACAGGCGCTGAACGAACCCTGGTACGCCCTGAGGTGGTGTCCCCTCAAGACTTGGTACCTGGGAAAACCCTTTCCGTCTCCGGAATTGGAGGCGTTGAACCGGCGCTGCCCGTTGCCAAGGTGTATTTGGATTGGGGTGCCGGGAGGGGGATGCGGGAGGTGGGAGTAACGCCGAATATTCCTGCAAATGTGTTGCTTGGGACCGATTTGGGGCGGCTAGTGTCCCAGTATGTGGCCACTGAACCCCCAAGTCCGGCTCCCCAAGAATGTCATGACTCTACTGTGAATGCTAATGTTAATGTATTGAATGTGCCTCCAACAGTGGAGGAGGGAGTGAAACCTGATGGTAAGCCATGCACTGACACTACACACACAGGGCTCACAGTGAGGACAGGTGAGGAGGCTGTAGGGAGAGCTCAGAGGTGGAGGGAGGGGCTGCTATGGGCAGTGTAGGGCCCCTAAGTGAATCCAGCCTGCTGAGTCTAGGGCCCCTGCAGGAAGAGGAACAGGCCATGGGGGAGGGGGCGTCCCGGGAGAGGAGCCACCAGGTAAGACCCCAGGGCAGGAGTTCCCCACATCCGGGATGTCAGGAAGTCAGGGAAGTCTGCCTGACCCGGCGACTTGGTCAGGGACGAGGGAAAGCGGGCGCTACCCGTGGTCCCAGCGGTCGTGGCCGCTGTTACCAGGAGTGGGAGCGCTGAAGCCCAAGGAGCCTCGCGGAGGTCCGACGGTTTCCCCCTCTCCGACCAAGTGGCTGCCGAGTCAGACAGTAGCCAGGAGACAGATCCCGGGGAACTGACAGAGGACATGGCAGTTTCATCAATTCTTGCCACATCAAGTCAGGGATTTCAGGCAGCGTTGGAAGCTGACCCTAGCCTGAAGACACTCAAGGAACAGGCGGCACAGCCTCCCCTGGAGTCCGACCGCGAGCGAGTGGTCTGGGACCAGGGACAGCTGTACCGGGTAACGGTCCAGCAGGGTTCACCGGAGGCGTGGCCCAGGGACCGACAGTTAGTGGTACCCCATCCGTTCAGAGCGGAATTGTTGCGGATCGCACACGAGATTCCAATGGCCGGACACCTAGGGATCACTAAAACCAGGGCCAGGCTAGCTCAGCATTTCTACTGGCCTGGAATGAGGACCGAGGTGATAGCCTACTGCCGTTCGTGTGACACCTGTCAGAGGGTGGGGAAGGCGGGGCCGCGCCCCAAAGCCCCACTGGTAACTCTGCCCATCATCGAAGAGCCTTTCTCGAGGGTGGCTGTGGATCTCATTGGACCTCTGTCCACTCCCAGCCGCTCCGGGAAATGCTTCATACTAACGGTAGTGGACTATGCCACCCGGTACCCGGAGGCGGTAGCTTTGTCGTCCATTCGGGCCGACAAAGTGGCCACTGCCTTACTGGAGATTTTCTCCAGAGTGGGGTTTCCCAAGGAAAATGCTCACCGACCGAGGGACCCAGTTCATGTCGCAGCTGATGGAGTCTCTCTGTAAGCAGGTACAGGTGCAACATCTGGTGGCCAGCCCGTATCACCCACAGACCAATGGCTTGTGTGAGCGGTTCAATGGCACCTTAAAGCAGATGCTGAAGATGTTGGTCGACTCCCACGGGAGAGACTGGGAGCGGTATCTCCCACACCTGCTGTTTGCCTACCGGGAGGTCCCACAGGCCTCAACGGGGTTCTCCCCCTTTGAGCTCCTGTATGGGCGACGTGTACGGGGGCCCCTTGCTCTGGTGAAGGAAGCATGGGAAGGGGATTTAGCCACCCCTGGAGTGTCGGTCATTGAGTATGTCGTGCGCTTCCGGGACCGAATGATGGCCTTGACGCGGCTGGTGCATGACAATATGGCCCAAGCTCAGGCTGACCAGAAGCGATGGTACGACCAGAATGCTTGTGAGCGGACCTACCAGGTGGGTCAAAAGGTGTGGGTACTGGTCCCCGTACCCCAAAACAAGCTTCAGGCGGCCTGGGAGGGTCCATACCTCGTGCACGAGCAGCTCAACGCCGTCACCTACCTGGTCACCCTGGACCACGCCCGTGGAAGGAGGAAGGCCTTCCATATGAACATGATGAAGGCCCATCACGAGCGGGAGGCTTATGCTCACCCAGTGTGCAACCTTCCAGAGGAAGGAGAGGCAGAAACCCTCCTCGATCTGCTCACCCAAGCCAAGGCGGGTGGATCCATCGAGGATGTGGGGGTTGGCCACCAGCTCTCGGAGGACCAACGTTCCCAGCTGGGGGCCACCCTGCACCCCTTTTGGGAGCTGTTCAGCAGCCTGCCTGGATGGACTGAGGCAGCAGTCCATGACGTGGACACTGGTAACCACCCCCCAATCCGGCGTTCAGCATATCGGGTCTCTCTTGAGGTGCAGCAGCAGATGCGCCAAGAGATAGACGAGATGCTGAGGCTGGGGGTGATCCAAGCGTCCAACAGCGCGTGGGCTTCGCCTGTAGTCCTCGTCCCTAAAAAGGACCGAACTACGCGGTTCTGCGTGGACTACAGGGGGCTCAACGCTGTGTCGGTCACCGATGCGTACCCAATGCCGCGCATCGATGACCTGCTCGACCAGCTGGCCGGGGCCAAGTACCTGACCATCATGGATCTGAGCAGGGGGTATTGGCAGATTCCCCTGACCCCTAGGGCACGGGAACGCTCTGCCTTTATCACCCCATTCGGACTGTACGAGTCCACGGTGATGCCCTTCGGCATGAAGAATGCCCCTGCCACTTTTCAGCGGATGGTCAACACGCTGCTCGAGGGACTGGAAGGGTATGCGACCGCGTACCTGGATGACATTGCCATCTTCAGTCCCACCTGGGAGGATCACCTAGAGCACCTGGCGCAGGTGCTCGGGCGGATCCAGCGAGCAGGCTTGACCATTAAGCCGGAAAAATGCCAGCTGGGTATGAGTGAGGTCCACTACCTGGGACACCGGGTAGGTGGGGGAGCTCTGAAGCCAGAGCCCGGGAAGGTGGATGCCATCGCATCCTGGCCCACCCCCAGGACCAAGAAGCAGGTGATGTCCTTTTTGGGTACTGCTGGGCACTATAGGAGGTTTGTTCCACACTATAGTGCCCTGGCCAAGCCCCTGACGGACCTCACCAAAAAAAGGCTGCCCGTCGCAGTCGACTGGACAGTCGCCTGCGAGACAGCTTTCCAGGCGCTCAAGACCGCCCTTTCTAGTTCTCCTGTACTACAGGCAGCCGATTTCACGCGGCCATTCTTAGTGCAGACCGACGCCAGCGACTTCGGCCTCGGTGCTGTGCTCAGCCAGGTTGACACTACGGGCCATGAACACCCCATTTTGTACCTGAGCAGGAAGCTCCTGCCGAGGGAAGTGGCCTATTCCACGATGGAGAAGGAATGTCTGGCAATTGTGTGGGCCCTGCAGCGTCTGCAGCCATACTTGTACGGACGCCAATTCACCGTGGAAACAGACCACAACCCCTCAGCTGGTTACACACGGTCTCTGGGACGAATGGGAGGTTGCTACGCTGGAGCCTCGCTCTCCAACAGTACCATTTCACCATTCGCCACAAAAAGGGCAGTGACCATGGTAACGCTGATGGGTTGTCCCGGCAAGGAGAGGGTGCGGTAGGGCGCACGGGGGAACACAGGAATGTGATGCCCCCTAGCGCCCTCAAAAGCAGGGAGGTGTAAGGAAAAGGTTGTCGCCATTTTGTATAGGGCCTGTACCAGCCTCCATTTTGTCAGTTCACACAGCCACAGACTTTTAGCTACACAGGGCCTATTAGCATATTCAGTAGGCCAGCTTTGATGTCCACTATGAATCAATAGGCCTTTACATGCTAATTGGTTTAGGCCAGGGTCTAAAAAAGATGGTCAGTCGTATGGTAAATAGCTGTAATGTATGTAGTACAGTTCATATAGCGTCTTGTGCTTGGGTGCGATGAAAACACAGGAGTCACAGGTTTGATATAGAAAAGTCCTGTATTACTTCATACAAGTTGGCAGAAATAGTCACACAGTTTGCAGACACAGAAACAGGAGACACAGCAGGCCAGAGTAATCCAAGCTCAGCAATCACTCTCCAATACAGATTCAGGATCTTCTTCTCTGTTACCGTAAGTCCATGCAAACGTGGGTCTTTCAAAGAGCAGGGTTCAGAGTCCACAAGTGCTTCAGAGTTCCTCAGTAGGAATAGCTGGAGTACAAGGTCCAAGGCTTACAGGAGTCAAGTCACAGGTTCACTGCAGGCTAGATTCTGAAGCACTGATTGCTCAGCTGTGGCTGCTTAAGAAGCAAAGGAGAGAATCAGGGCGGGAACATGCAAGCTGGAAACTCCATTTTGACTGAGGGCAAGATAGCTGCAGCAAGACAGAAAGTAAAATGGCTGACGAACAAACTGAGTTTCAGGAATATATACATAGAACCTTACATTACTCCCCCCTTAAGGACAACCTCCGGATGACCTCAGACCAGGCTTGTGTGGGTACCTCTGATGAAACTGACGGAGCAAGCGAGGAGCATTAACGTTATTGACCGGTTCCCATGAGTTGTCCTCCACTGGGTAGCCCTGCCATTTAATCAGATATTGTAACTGATTTCTATACAACCTGGAATCTAAAATCCTTTCCACCACAAATTCTTCCTGACCATCGACTAGCACTGGGTCAGGGCAAGGAGAGGAACGTCCAGGAAACGTATTGGGTGTCGCAGCCTTTAGTAGGGATACATGAAAGACAGGGTGGATTCTCATAGTTCTGGGCAGTTGAAGACGACAAGCAACGGCACTTATAATTTTACTGATTTTATAGGGTCCAATGTACTTATGTCCCAACTTAGACGATGGAATCCTTAACTTAAGATTTCTGGTTGACAGCCAGACCAAGTCTCCTACCTTGAAAGCTGGTGCAGGTTTACGAAATTTATCTGCTGCTTTCTTGTACCTTTCTTGAGCCGATTCCAGATTTTCCTTTAGAAGATCCATATTCTTCTGTAAAGACGTGATTCTTTCAGCCACTGCTGGTAAAGGCGTTTCTATGGGAAATCGTGGTAGAATGTTAGGATGATAACCTAGATTAGAGTAAAAAGGAGACTGTTTAGTGGAGGCACTCTGAGAGTTGTTATACGAGAACTCAGCTAATGGAAGTAGATCCACCCAATCATCCTGTAGGTGGCAGATAAAGCAGCGGAGATACTGCTCCAGGGTTTGATTGGTTCGTTCGGTCTGTCCATTAGTCTGGGGATGAAAAGCAGAAGAAAGGTTTACTTTAATGTCCAATGCTGCACAGAAATTTTGCCAAAACCTAGAAGTGAATTGCACCCTCGATCCGAAATAACCTCATCCGGTACTCCATGTAAGCGAAACACATCTTTAATCATCAAATCTGATGTCTGTTTTGCAGTGGGTAAGCCGACACAAGGGATAAAATGAGCTGCCTTTGTTAGACGGTCAACCACCACTAGAATGGTGTTCTTCCCCTGAGAGGTTGGTAACTCCACAATGAAGTCCATAGAAATGGATCCCCACGGGCGGGACGGGGTGGGAAGAGGCTGTAACAGACCAGTTGGTGAGGAGCGAGGTGTTTTGCATCTTGCACAGACCTCACATGAAGTGACATAATTCAAAACATCCTTCCTGCAAGTGGGCCACCAAAAGAAACGAGAAAGAAATTCCTGTGTCTTTAGAATTCCTCTATGCCCAGCTATCTTGGAATCGTGAATGAGTTGCAATACTCTTAATCTGACTGTTTCAGGAATATACAGACGTTGTCCCTGAATCCACACACCATTCTTAAAGACAAGACTTACGTCCCTTGGGGGTTGTGCCAAAAAGGAATCCGCATGGTATGCTTCCTTGATGTCCTTAAGTAGGTCTTGATTATGAATTACTCCTAGGAATCTAGAGTCAGGAAGAATAGTCTTAGGAGGAGTAATTGGACGTGTCTCTGCTGAGTAAATCCTAGAGAGTGCATCAGCCTTTCCATTGCGCGATCCTGGTCTATAAGAGATGATAAAATTAAATTGGTTTAAGAAAAGATTCCAGCGAGCCTGGCGAGGAGTCAGGCACTTAGCCGACCTGATAAACTCAAGGTTACGATGGTCTGTCAGGACGACTATTTGCTGTGCAGCTCCCTGAAGAAGGTGTCTCCATTCTTTGAAGGCGGCAATAATGGCCAACAACTCTCTATTGCCCACATCGTAGTTCCTCTCAGCCGAAGACAACTGCTGGGAAAAGAAGGCACAGGGATGCAAGACATTCTTCTCACCTGTTCTCTGAGAGAGTATAGCTCCAACGGCACAGTCTGAAGCATCCACCTCTATTATGAAGGCAAGCTCGGGGTTGGGATGTACTAGGATAGGTGCAGTGGTAAATTTATCTTTTAGACGGGAAAATGCTTCCTGGGCTTGGGGAGTCCAGGAAAACCTAGACTCTTTCCGGGTAAGTTGAGTGATAGGTGACACTACCTCAGAGAAATTTCTAATGAAACGTCTATAGAAGTTGGCAAACCCGATGAAGCGCTGTACCTCCTTCACATTTCTAGGACTTGGCCAATCCTTGATGGCTTGGGTTTTGCTTCCATCCATACTAATTCCTTGTGTAGACAGTACATACCCCAGAAATTGAATTTCGGTCCTATGGAATTCACACTTTTCAAGTTTGATGTAAAGATGATTTTGTCTTAGACGTTCCAAGACCATTCTCACATGTCCATGATGTTCCTCTGTGGAGTTAGAAAAAATTAGAATATCATCCAAATAAATTACCACGAATGTATCTAGGAGATCCCTGAAGATGTCATTCACCAAGTGTTGGAAAGTGGCTGGGGCGGTACTCAGACCAAAAGGCATAACTAGATATTCAAAGTGTCCATAGCGTGACCTGAATGCAGTCTTCCATTCATCCCCAGGTCTAATACGGACTAAGTTATAGGCCCCACGAAGATCTAGTTTAGAAAAAATTTTGGCATGTCGCACTCTCTCCAATAACTCAGGGATTAAAGGCAATGGATAACGGTTTCTAATAGTAACCTTATTGAGTTCCCTATAGTCTACGCATGGTCTCAGAGATCCATCTTTCTTCTTTACAAAGAAGATGGGTGCACCTGCAGGAGATGAAGAGGGGCGTATGAAGCCCTTGGCTAGATTTTCATCTATGTAATCCTTTAAAGCCTTTAGCTCGGGCCCCGCCAGGGGGTAGATCTTACCAAAAGGTATCTCTGCTCCAGGCAATAATTCAATTGGACAATCATATGGACGGTGAGGAGGAAGCTGGTCAGCGTTCTTCTTGTCACATAAATCCACATAGTCCTGGTATACAGCTGGTAGTTCAGGGACTGACATGATTCCTTTAGGAACAGAGCAAGCTGAAACTTTTGGACTCATCTGTTTCTCTGGAAAGTGTAATTCCTTGGTCTCCCAGTTAATGGTAGGATTCTGAGCCTGCAGCCATGGTAGCCCTAGAATAATGGGAAAGTGGGGAGAAGAGATAAGCATAAAGGACAGTTTCTCTTGATGATCTTTACCCATAAGAACCCTCAAAGGCTCTGTTTCCTGATCCACTGGTCCAGAGGTCAGCAGGGAGCCATCCACAGTTTCCATCTGTACTGGAGTAGCCTTCTTCACTGAACGTATTCCCTGTTTCAGAGCAAAGGAGACATCCATAAAATTTCCACTTGCCCCTGAGTCGATCATAGCAGAGCTAGACACCCAAGCTGAGTCAACCCAGAGTTTGATGGAAAGAAAGCAATGAGAATTGTTTTTCTTACAACTCAGCTGGGAAGTGAGGAAACTTGAAAAATGGCAGCGTTTACACAGTCAACGTCCTCAGAGGTAACGGAGTTTAAGTCCGAGAAATCAAGATCTGTTGCTGCAGATCTCTCTGGAGCCTGAGGCTCGGACCTGACAGATCCCCTCTCGCAACACTCACAATGAATGAGTGCTGCAGTAGTCTTACGAGAACGGCTGGGGCAGTTTATAATGAAGTGCCCTGACTTACCACAATAGAAACATAGATTCTCCTTAAAACGATGTTCCTTGCGTGCATCACTAACCCGTCGTTGTAAAGAGTCTACCTGCATGGGTTCAGGTTCAGGTTCCCGTGTAATCCTACTCAAAGGTTCCTTAGCTGGAGAGGAAGGTAGGAAAAGGTTAGTACGATTGCTTTCGAACCATCTCTCTTGCCTGCGTTCAGTCAGACGAGTATCAATACGGATGCAGTAGTTAATAAAGTCACCTAACGCAGTGGGAGGGTCGGCACGAGCAAGTTCATCCTTAATCAGTGGAGATAACCCCTTTCGAAAAATAGATTTTTTGGCGGAACTGTCCCAGGTGGTATCAAGGGCCCATCTCCTGAAATCCAAGGCATATTCAGCTACCGAGTGCTTACCTTGGCGCAAAGCTAACATGGCTGCTTCAGCTGTTGCACCTCGATTGGGGTCATCAAACACCTGCCCCATGGCTGAAATAAAATCATCAAGGTGATTCAAACAATCATCCTCAGTCTCAATCAGAGGGTTTGCCCACATTAAAGCCTTGTTGGTAAGCAACATAATTATAGTAAGCACCTTAGATCGTTCAGTGGGAAATTGTGAAGCATGTGCAGAAAAAAAAAGATTGCATTGATTAATAAATCCCCTGAATTTCTCACGTTCACCGCCAAAACGAAAAGGGGGCAACTTGGGAATCCCAGCACTCGGGGCTACGGCAGGAGCCTGGACTCGCCCCTCTAGAACCTCAATCCTGGCTCGCAAATCCTGGGTAGTCTGTCCAACCACTTGCAAATTGTGATTATTGAGGTCCTGTAGATTTGTAAAACGGGTCTTTATATTCTGCAAATCTGCAAGGATATTATCAGTCACTCCGCAAAGTTCCTTTATGCGGGCCTCCATTTTCCAGATCTTTTAAGACAGGATTACTGGAAGAAGAGGAGAGAAAAAAAAACAATAGTGTTCACCTGTGGCAACACTGCAGAGAGAAAAAAAAATTAAGGGAACTGCTCACCTGGAATGGTTGTGAGAAGTCACAACCACTATCATCACAGAAAGTTTCAACCAGACATCTGATATCCAGAGTTACAGCAGACAAAAAAGAGAAAAGAAAGGAAAAAAAAAAAACAATAGTGTTTACCTGTGGTAACACTGCAAAAAGAAAAAACTTAAGGGAATTGCTCACCTGGAATGGTTGTGAGAAGTCACAACCACTGTCATCACAGAAAGTACAACCGGACGTCTGATATCCACAGTACAGCAGACACAGCCTTCCAGACCCAGCAGACACTAACGTTTTGGCTTCAGAATCTTGTAATGTATGTAGTACAGTTCATATAGCGTCTTGTGCTTGGGTGCGATGAAAACACAGAGTCACAGGTTTGATATAGAAAAGTCCTGTATTACTTCATACAAGTTGCAGAAATAGTCACACAGTTTGCAGACACAGAAACAGGAGACACAGCAGGCCAGAGTAATCCAAGCTCAGCAATCACTCTCCAAACAGATTCAGGATCTTCTTCTCTGTTACGTAAGTCCATGCAAACGTGGGTCTTTGCAAATTGTGATTATGAGTCCTGTCAGATTTGTAAAAGCGGGTCTTTAAAGTCCAATCTCAAGGTCATTATCAGTCACTCGCAGTCTTATTCGAGCACTATTGTTCACTGTGCTTTTAAGACAGAACGGAAGAATAGGGGAAAAAGAAAACTATTTACTGTGGCAAACTGCAGAAGAAAAATAAAATTAAGGAACTGCTCACCTGGAATTGTGAGAAGTCACAACCACTATCATCACAGAGTTTCAACCAGACATCTGATATCAGGTTACAGCAGACAAAGAGAAAGAAAGGAAAATAAAAAAACAATAGGTTTACCTGTGGTAACACTGCAAAAGAAAATCTTGAAGAATGTGTGTGAATGGGTTTGAGATGAGTTCTGAGCAGAGGCTCCTCTGGTGGTTACAAGCGGTACTAGTGAAGATTGTGAGGACTGGGAATCAGGTGTTACTGACTGGTCTTAATAAAGGAGTCATTTTCCCATCAGGGTTGCCGGTGATCAATTGTTCTGGTCTGAATCCTTCATTCCAGTTTCCCTTGTAGCCTGCTGTGTCGTGTCTGCATCTCCTGCTACCAGATAAGATTTTTCTTCTTTTGTGTTTTGCTATATTTTTGCATTTTGTCTTTCACTTCTTTGGGGGCCTTCTGGGTCCCCTCCGGGGGCTTCTGCCTTCTCAGTTTAGTTCAGCCACTGAGTTTTGTTCTTTTGCTTTTTCCAGTTTTTTCAGTGGCTGCTGTTTTGATTTTGTTACACCAGAGAGCTAATTTAGGTGGTAGAGGTCGTGTGATCTCAGGTGATTTTGAAATTAGTAGAGTTGGTGTTTTTCAGGGTTTTCTGGGATTGCAGTAAGTACCCTTCCTGTCCTTTTCTTTTAGATAGTTTGGGCCCCAGCGTTTGCTCATTCTATTTTCTTTCTGTGTCAGTATTTCCTCTTGTCTAACCGCCATTACATGTTTGGGGGCTTTCTATTATCTTTGGGGTTCTGCTCCGGGGCAGATAGCTTTCCTATTTCTATCTTTAGGTGTAGTTAGTTTCTCAGGCTGTGACGAGGCGTCTAGGACCAACGTAGGAACGCTCCACGGCTGCCTCTAGTTGTGGTGGTTAGTCAGGGTACTGCAATCCCATAGATTCCAACTGCTCTGGTGTATTGCCTTTTTTTTACCTGCACTCCTCAGCTACCGAAACATAACAGTATCACCGGCCTATAGAAAATTGTATGGTACTCACAGAAGGGAAAAAATATTGTGATAGAAAAAAAAGGTTGTCAGAGATATTTTTCTGTTTGTTGCATTTTTTTTTTTTTTTTTTCCCTCTGTATCTCTGGGTGCTGGGGAGGATCTTTTCTCCCAATGGAGTTTGCACAGTTGTCTGGCCGTGTGGATCAGCTTGCCACTGAGGTTCGGAGTATTGCTATCTATCTTGCTGGGTTGCCTGTTGTGGAACCTAGGATCCCCATGCCAGATTTGTTTTTAGGGGATCGAGCTAAGTTTCAGAATTTCAAAAATAATTGTAAATTGTTTTTTGCCTTAAAATCTAAGTCCTCAGGAAACGCAGCGCAGCAGGTTCAAATTATCATCTCTCTCCTGCGCGGCGATCCTCAGGATTGGGCTTTTTCCCTGATACCTGGGGATCCTGTTTTGAGTGATGTTGATGCGTTTTTTCAGGCTTTGGGGTTATTGTACGATGAGCCTAATGTCACTGATCAAGCTGAAAAAGCCTTGTTGGCATTAAATCAGGGGCTTGATGACGCTGAGTTATACTGTCAGAGATTCCGTAGGTGGGCAGTCCTGACCAAATGGAATGACGACGCTTTGGCGGCCCTTTTCCGGAAGGGTCTGTCAGATAATGTAAAGGATGTTATGGTGGGATTCCCTGTCCCCTCTGGTCTCAATGATTCTATGTCATTAGCGATTCAAATTGACAGACGTTTGCGTGAGCGGAGAAGTATGCGTGGAATGGTGTTGCCTTGTGAACCAGCTCCTGAAACCATGCAGTGTGATAGAGTGGTGTCTGGGGCACAGCGTCATGAGTTTCGAAAGCGCAATGGGTTATGTTTCTACTGTGGTGATGCCTCTCATGCTATTTCAGTCTGCCCTAAGCGGGGAAGACGTTTTGCACGCTCAGTTGTCTTGGGTAGTGTTCAGACTAAGTTTTTATTAACTGTCACTCTGATATGCTCTCTGTCCTCATTTTCTGCTCAGGCTTTCGTTGATTCTGGAGCAGCTATTAACCTGATGGATTATGATTTTGCTAAACGTTGTGGGTTCTCCTTGATACCCCTACAGAAGTCTATTCCCCTACTGGGGATCGATTCTACCCCTTTGGCTGAGAATAAACCCCAGTTTTCTACTCAGGTGATAATGAGGGTTGAACCTGATCACCAGGAGTGCTGCAAATTTTTGGTTCTATATAATCTGCATGACATTATCGTGCTGGGTTTCCCTTGGTTGCAGTCTCATAATCCTGTTTTGGATTGGAAGTCTGTGTCTGTGGCCAGTTGGGGCTGCCAATGTGTTAATACCAACACTCCTGTTTTTTCTGCCTCCCCCCAGGCTCAGGATGTTCCTGACTTTTTGTTTGATTTTTCTGATGTGTTTAGCGAAAGTAAATCTGCATCCTTGCCTCCCCATAGGAGCTATGACTGCGCTATTGAATTAGTGCCGGGTAGTAAATTCCCTAAAGGTCGCCTTTTTAACTTGTCTGTACCTGAACATGACGCTATGCGGTCTTATATCAAGGAATCTTTGGAGAAGGGTCATATCAGACCATCCTCTTCACCCTTAGGTGCCGGTTTTTTCTTTGTGGCCAAAAAAGATGGTTCATTAAGGCCGTGTATTGATTATCGTCTCTTGAACAATATTACTGTGAAATATCAATACCCGTTACCCTTGATTTCTGACCTGTTTTCCAGGGTGAAAAACGCTACTTGGTTTACCAAGCTTGACCTCAGGGGGGCGTATAACCTTATTCGCATTAAGCACGGGGATGAATGGAAGACGGCATTCAATACCCCTGAAGGGCATTTTGAGTACCTAGTGATGCCCTTTGGGCTCACTAATGCTCCTTCCGTCTTCCAGTCCTTCATGAATGACATTTTCAGGGATTTTGTGGACAAATTTCTGATTGTTTATTTGGATGATATCTTGATTTTTTCTAATGACTGGGACTCTCATGTGAAACATGTTCGAACTGTGTTCCAGATTTTGAGAGAGAATGCTCTGTATGTGAAGGGATCAAAGTGTCTTTTTGGCGTACAGAGGATCTCATTTCTGGGATTCATTTTGTCCCCATCTGTTATTGAAATGGACCGGTCAAGGTTCAAGCCATCTGTGATTGGGTCCAACCTACTTCATTAAAGGCTCTTCAGAGATTTTTGGGTTTTGCCAATTTTTATCGTAAATTTATTGGTAATTTCTCGGTTATTGTTAAACCATTAACTGATTTGACCAGAAAGGGTTCTGATGTGGTGAATTGGCCTCCTGAGGCAGTCTCTGCATTTCAGGAACTTAAGCAGAGATTCACTTCTGCTCCTGTTCTACGGCAGCCTGATGTTTCTCTGCCATTTCAGGTGGAGGTTGATGCCTCTGAAATTGGGGCAGGTGCCGTTTTGTCCCAAAAGATCCAGAGACCTCTAAAAGTAACCCTTGTGCCTTTTTCTCTCGAAAATTTTCTCCTACTGAACGTAATTATGACGTGGGTAATCGGGAGTTATTGGCCATGAAGTGGGCTTTTGAAGAGTGGAGACATTGGCTGGAGGGAGCCAAACATCAGGTGGTGGTCCTTACGGACCATAAGAATCTGGTCTATCTGGAATCTGCCAAGCGACTCAATCCTAGACAGGCCAGGTGGGCCTTGTTTTTCACACGTTTTAATTTTGTGGTTTCCTTTCTTCCTGGCACTAAGAATGTTAAGGCGGATGCCCTCTCGAGGAGTTTCCTTGCGGACTCTCCTGAGTTATCTGATCCTTCTGTTATTTTGAAAGAGGGTGTAGTTCTTTCCGCCATCTCGCCCAATTTGAGACTTGCTCTGGAGGGGTGTCAGGAGGATAGGCCCGAGCGCTGCCCTGTTGGAAAATTGTTTGTCCCGGACCAATGGAAAAAGAGTGTGATGTCTGAGATTCATTGTTCCGCATTGGCTGGGCATCCGGAATTTTTGGTACCAGAGACTTGGTTAGTCGGTCCTTTTGGTGGCCTACCTTGTCTCGTGATGTCAGGGAATTTGTGCAGTCCTGCGGGACTTGCTCTCGCTCCAAGCCTTGCTCTCGCTCTAGTGGTTTGTTGATGCCATTGCCTGTGCCCAAGAGACCATGGACCCATATCTCTATGGATTTCATTTCCGATCTTCCTGTTTCTCAGAGAATGACCACCATCTGGGTAATTTGTGATAGGTTTTCCAAAATGATACATCTTGTGCCATTACCTAAGTTGCCTTCCTCCTCTGAATTGGTGCCGTTGTTCCTTCAGCACGTGGTTCGTTTACACGGCATTCCTGAGAACATTGTGTCTGACAGAGGAGTCCAGTTTGTTTCCAAATTTTGGAGGACTTTTTGTTCTAAACTGGGTGTTCAATTGTCTTTCTCCTCGGCATTTCATCCTCAGACCAATGGTCAAACTGAGAGAACAAACCAGACATTGGAGACTTATCTTAGATGCTTTGTGTCTGCTGATCAGGATGACTGGGTCTCTTTTTTGCCTTTGGCTGAGTTTGCTCTTAATAATAGGGCTAGCTCTGCCACTTTGATGTCTCCGTTTTTCTGTAATTCTGGGTTTCACCCTCGATTTTCTTCAGGACAGACGGAGGCTTCTGTCTGTCCAGGTGTTGACTCTGTTGTGGAGCGTATGCAACAGATTTGGGACCAGGTAGTGGAGAGGTTGTCCCTCTCTCAGGAGAAGGCCCAGCGGTTTGCTAACCGGCATAGGACTGATGGTCCTCGGTTTAAAGTGGGGGACTTGGTCTGGTTGTCCTCAAAGAATATTCCTATGAGAGTAGCATCTCCTAAATTTAAGCCTAGGTTCATTGGACCTTATAAGATCATGGAGATTATTAATCCTGTTTCTTTTCGTTTGCTTCTTCCAGGGACATTTAAGATCCATAACGTGTTCCACAAGTCCTTGTTGAAGAGGTTTGTTGAGCCAGTGGTTCCTGCTGCTGTGCCTCCTGACCCTGTTTTGGTTGAGGGCAATCTGGAGTATGTGGTTGAGAAAATATTGGATTCTCGTTTTTCTAGACGGAAACTCCAGTATTTGGTTAAATGGAGAGGTTATGGTCAGGAAGACAATTCTTGGGTGTTTGCTTCGGACATCCATGCTAGGAGACTTATCCGTGCGTATCATAGAACTCATCCTGACCGACCTGGTTGCTCAAATGAGGGTTCGGTGACCCCTCCTCAAGGGGGGGGTACTGTTGTGAATGGGTTTGAGATGAGTTCTGAGCAGAGGCTCCCTCTGGTGGTTACAAGCGGTACTAGTGAAGATTGTGAGGACTGGGAATCAGGTGTTACTGACTGGTCTTATATAAGGGAGTCATTTTCCCATCAGGGTTGCCGGTGATCAATTGTTCTGGTCTGAATCCTTCATTCCAGTTTCCCTTGTAGCCTGCTGTGTCGTGTCTGCATCTCCTGCTACCAGATAAGATTTTTTCTTCTTTTGTGTTATTGCTATATTTTTGCATTTTGTCTTGCACTTCTTTGGGGGCCTTCTGGGTCCCCTCCGGGGGCTTCTGCCTTCTCAGTTTAGTTCAGCCACTGAGTTTTGTTCTTTTGCTTTTTCCAGTTTTTTCAGTGGCTGCTGTTTTGATTTTGTTACACCAGAAAGCTAATTTAGGTGGTAGAGGTCGTGTGATCTCAGGTGATTTTGAAATTAGTAGAGTTGGTGTTTTTCAGGGTTTTCTGGGATTGCAGTAAGTACCCTTCCTGTCCTTTTCTTTTTAGATAGTTTGGGCCCCAGCGTTTGCTCATTC
Organism: Oophaga sylvatica; assembly: GCA_033576555.1. Lineage (NCBI taxonomy): Eukaryota > Metazoa > Chordata > Amphibia > Anura > Dendrobatidae > Oophaga > Oophaga sylvatica. The sequence goes on along the minus strand of JARQOD010006891.1, from coordinate 4,417 downwards.
TATTTTCTTTCTGTGTCAGTATTTCCTCTTGTCTAACCGCCATTACATGTTTGGGGGCTTTCTATTATCTTTGGGGTTCTGCTCCGGGGCAGATAGCTTTCCTATTTCTATCTTTAGGTGTAGTTAGTTTCTCAGGCTGTGACGAGGCGTCTAGGACCAACGTAGGAACGCTCCACGGCTGCCTCTAGTTGTGGTGGTTAGTCAGGGTACTGCAATCCCATAGATTCCAACTGCTCTGGTGTATTGCCTTTTTTTTTACCTGCACTCCTCAGCTACCGAAACATAACAGAATTGCTCACCTGGAATGGTTGTGAGAAGTCACAACCACTGTCATCACAGAAAGTACAACCGGACGTCTGATATCCACAGTACAGCAGACACAGCCTTCCAGACCCAGCAGACACTAACGTTTTGGCTTCAGAATCTTGTAATGTATGTAGTACAGTTCATATAGCGTCTTGTGCTTGGGTGCGATGAAAACACAGGAGTCACAGGTTTGATATAGAAAAGTCCTGTATTACTTCATACAAGTTGGCAGAAATAGTCACACAGTTTGCAGACACAGAAACAGGAGACACAGCAGGCCAGAGTAATCCAAGCTCAGCAATCACTCTCCAATACAGATTCAGGATCTTCTTCTCTGTTACCGTAAGTCCATGCAAACGTGGGTCTTTCAAAGAGCAGGGTTCAGAGTCCACAAGTGCTTCAGAGTTCCTCAGTAGGAATAGCTGGAGTACAAGGTCCAAGGCTTACAGGAGTCAAGTCACAGGTTCACTGCAGGCTAGATTCTGAAGCACTGATTGCTCAGCTGTGGCTGCTTAAGAAGCAAAGGAGAGAATCAGGGCGGGAACATGCAAGCTGGAAACTCCATTTTGACTGAGGGCAAGATAGCTGCAGCAAGACAGAAAGTAAAATGGCTGACGAACAAACTGAGTTTCAGGAATATATACATAGAACCTTACAATAGCTCAAGCTCAAGCCATTGTTTCCTGCTCCGTATGAATTGCAGGCCAGTTAATATGCGTGCTTCAAAGCAAATGGGGAAGGGCCTAGCAGGTTTAAAAGCTGTAGCCAAGAAGAGGCTGGCCTCTCATTCCATTTTCACACACAGAAGCACCAGGGACAGACTTGCCAAATGGAGCTGCAGCACATGCATTGGGGGCTGTCCAGCAACTGAAGACTTTCACCTGGGGAACGCAGAGCTCCATGCCTCCCCATGACCATACAACCCGGTAATATTGATCTATAGCTTATACCTTTAAGCCTTGTACATTATTGTTTTATTCTTACTCTGACTGCAAATCCATTGTAATTACGTTGTATAGCTTTACTGTATATTTCTGTAATTATCTAGTGTGCCCTTAAGGCAAATTAAACCATAAAATTAATCTTGGGCTGATGCTTTTACTCTGATCACGAATCTTAGAATACCCAGTGGGTAACAGGACACCTTCCCCGGCGGCCATTTGCTCTAGGTGAAGTTCTCTTACTGACCTGAGAGACAAAGGGGGGCGCCGGAGAGCTGTACCTGTGGAGTTACGTCCCATTGGTGACGTGGGAGGAAAGGGATCGTCCGTCACATTTGGTAGCGGCGGTGGTATCAGAAGCTGTGATACCCGGGCTACCGTGTGGCGGCCGGCTGAGTTCCTCACAGTTGCCTATTTACTAGAAGAACATGTACCACTAAGGGAATAGAGGAATGAGCAATGCCCTCCGAGTCTAAGGATAAAAGAGCTAGTTGCGGAGATAGAGTAATGGATTTTGTGAGTAATGAATTAATTAGAGACGCACTATTTTTCCAAAGAGGCCTAATATGGGGACAGTAGCAGAGAATATGGAGCAAACTGCCATATTGGCCACAACCTCTCCAGCAGGATGAGGAGTGTTCTGAATTAATCCGAGAGAGTGGGGCTGGAGTGTAATACTAACGCGTTAGTATTTAATAGTGAATTTCTTGGAGCGACATAGAGATAGAAGCGGAGTAGGAAATAAAACAAGCCTGTTCCCATTCTTGCGGACTTGGGGATATATGTAACTCTTGTTCCCATTTCCGAAAGTTATAGGCCTTGATGAATATATGACTTTTATTGAGCCACATATAAATGTAAGAGGTGCTCCAAAAAATTTTATGATTAACGTTGGTAATAAGGTTGGCGGCAGGCTCAGATAGGCTTGGTTTAAAGGCAAGAAATAGCACAAACAAATCCTTCAACATGAGATACTGGAGGAATGAAGAAGAGCAGACTTTAAATTTATCTTTGATTTGGGAGAAAGGGATAAGACTAGATTCACTGACCAAATTCTTGATTTTTTTAACGTCATGTTCATCCAAAATGGGATCGATGGCTGTATGGTATAGTGAGCAGATTAAGTGGAGAGAGAGATTTCTAAGGAAGGTTAATTTATTAGTACCTCTTTTCTGTTTAGCAAATGTTTTCCAGGCAGCCAGAGTAGCGTCAAATATGGGATGAGAAGAAAGGGGGGATTTTTGCTTTCCAATGGGTGACTGTTCAGTATCCTCCCACTGAGAATCCTTAGAATCTTCCTCTCCTGCGGATTCATATGCCTGTAGTATACTCTCATGTATATTTTCCTCTTCTATGAAATGTACCTTTCTTTTCTTTTTCAGTTGCTTTTTTTCCTTCTCTTTCAAACGCAGTCATTACTTTGGAGACAGTACCTCTTGACACGCCAAGCATTCGGGCACTTTTGGTTACACTAGCGACGGCCATCCGTCGCTAGTGTAAAAATCTGAAAATCAGAGAGGTCTGCCATTGGTATCAGTTTCTCATCAATGTTCTTACAATTATGCAAAACAGTTAATTTACATACACATATGACATAACACAAATAATCAACTACAAAACATTACCATATGTCACGGTTTTGCATGTTTATAACATGTTCGAAGATGATGATGCCAAAACGTTAGGTGTTTCCATTATTTTGTATATCGCCTCCTCTTCTGAAGTTTCAAAAAATGCAAGGACTGAGTCGTCAGTGCTGGCTCCTGGTCAGGAACAACACCTTTCCTTGTGTGCTTCACCCCCACCAAAAGTGAAGGATACAGCAGCCGACACTTCAGATTACTCCATGGAGCTCTTTTCACATACCATGCCTGGATTATCAAGTCAAATTCTCAATTCCCCAGTCCAACATGAATCAGAGATGGAGTGCACATCATGATGCACAGCCACTGCTAGATGATTCTGCTGGTACATTCACCCAGAGCACTACATTTCCCTCGCAGTCTACTGAGCCAGAATCTGACCCTGATGGATAACCCTATTGTTGTTGACCCGGACTGGCATCCATTTGGGGAAGAGGGTGCCGCTGGCAATAGCTCAGAAGAGGAGAAGGATCCGCAGCAGGCATCGACATCGCAGCAGCGGTTATCTGGCAGGCCCGTAGCAGTCCAAAAAGGTGTTAAAAAACAAAAAGAGAGTTGCAGGACAGCTTGGCCAGACGGTCAAATTTGCACAGCGTGCAAGCCCTGAAAATTGATACCATAGTAGGAAGAGTCCAGTGTGGCACTTTTTGGACAGAAATCCTATTGATGAGGCAAAGGTTATCTGTAAACAGTGTGGAAGGACCTTTAGCCAAGGGAAAAATCTCCGAAATTTGAATACCAGTTGCATGCTTAGACATTTGATGAACATGCACTTGCAAGCGTGGACGGACTACAAAACCTACAAATCCCCCCCCCGGGCCGGCGTCAGCACCTGGCCCACCCGGGCAAGTGCCGGTTCCCTGAGCAGGTGGGGGGGCCGACTCGTGGGTGACGGCACTGGCACAGGGCCCCTCATAGTACAAAAAATTGTCTCTGACGGTGAGATGGGCCCACTTGCCGTCAGACACACTGGCTTACTATGAGGGGCCCTGTGCCAGTGCTGTCTCCCACGAGTCGGCCCCCCTGCTTGCTAAGGGCCCCAGCAATAGCAATACTTACCTCTCCATGCTCCAATGCTGTGACGTCTCCTGCGTTTCCTGACAGTAGCATTCAGGTTACAGAGCGCAATGATGTCGCGTCTGTACTCCCTCTGCCTAAACAGTCCAACTGCAGAGAGCTGTAAGATGGCGATGCTGAGGAGTCCAGAGTAGAGCAGTGCACAGCGAGGAGAGGTATTTCATTTTTCGTAATGTTTGGAGGAATATATGGGGAGCATGTTACACTGGATCATTAATAATGTGGCCCATTATATATGAAGCATGATTTTGGCCCATAAGACACTGGAGCATCATCCATGGGGCCCATCATGTATTGGAGCATTCTAAATGGGGCAGTTCAGACACTGGAGCAGCATTTACGGGCCCATTATACCCTTGAACATTAATGGGGCCCATTATATATGGAGCATTCTTTTGGCCCATAAGACACTGGAGCATCATCCATGGGGCCCATCATATACTGGAGTAT
>JARQOD010006890.1:0-41064 GCA_033576555.1 Oophaga sylvatica | reverse complement strand
GGGCCTCTATGAAGGACATCTGCGACGTTTTGCGTGCATTTGATGTCTCAACGCGGATGGCGAGTGCAGATGATGCACTAGTCAGCATGACTGTCCCCCTTATCTGCCTGCTTCAGAAATCACTGAAAGCACTAAAGGAAGAGGTTTTGGAAGAGGTGGAGGATGAGGAGTCACAAATTCAATTACCTTCAGGACAGTCAGCGCAACGTGGTTCCTCACAAAGGTCTGGGCAGGGCTCACTTTGTGAGGAGGATGAGGAGGAGGAGGAGTCAATGGAGGAGGAAGAAATCCCTACAGAGGGAGGTACACAAAGCTCTAGTCAGTATGTAGAGCGAGGGTGGGGTGATGCAGAGGAGGCAGAGATGACGCCTCTTCCAGAGGACAGCCTTTGTTGGCCAGTTGGGAGTCTGCAGCACATGGTTGATTTCATGCTTCAGTGCCTGAGAAACGACCGCCGCATCGCCCACATTCTCACCACGTCAGATTATTGGGTGTACACCCTCCTAGACCCTCGCTACCGGGACAACTTACAAACCCTCATCACACCGGTGAACCGGGACCGTAAAATGCAGGAGTACCAAGACACACTGGTGCAATCCATACTGTTGTACATTCCAGCCGAGAGAGCTGCTGCTGCTGCTACTGCTTTACAAAGCAGCTCTGTGCGTCGAGGCAGTGTAGACACCTCTACAACAAGAGGGAGCAGAAGCAGCGTCTCTGCACAGGGCAAGAGCTGTATGTTACAAATGTGGCAAAGTTTTGTGACAGCGCCAGCAAGGTCTACACCATCCGAAACGGCTCCAGTCACCAGGAAGAAACATTTCCGTAAGATGGTGACAGACTACTTGGCTTTCCCTCTAAGTTTACTCCCAGATGCCTCTTCCCCTTTCAAATTTTGGGTCTCTAAGTTGGATACATGGCCAGAGCTTAGCCAGTATGCATTGGAGGTGCTGGCTTGCCCTGCTGCCAGTGTATTATCTGAGCGTGTCTTTAGTGCTGCAGGTGGTGTAGTAACAGACCGTCGCATGCGACTATCCTCAGAGAATGTAGACCGGCTTACTTTTCTGAAAATGAACAAGGCATGGATCTCACCTGAATTTGCCTGTCCGTTTTCAGATTAAATAACTGTTTGGCAACGTTTTCCATGTCTCCTGTTATGTTCATCTTTCTACCACCTGAACTCTACTCCCTGGGCTACAACACCGCCATTTGTTGCTCGTAAGTAATTGGCAGGGGTACTGACTCATGGCCAGCCTGGTTACAGCACGACAGCTGTTTCCTGGCAGTGTGAACGTCAATTATCCTGCAATAAGTTGTGCTGTCGTGTTGCATTCGGGTTAGCCGACTCTATGGTGCCTGCAGTTTAGGTGATTCCTATGTGTGCTGTGGGATATGTAAATAAAGGCGGTTTCCATTGTGACAATAGGACAAGCACCCACTGTAGGACTGTGTGATGCGGTAACTGCGGACGGCTTGCGTCCTGTTAACTTACATTTTCATGGGTGCGTTCTTCTACCCGTCCGGGGTCCAGTACCGTCAACTGGTTCTCCCCAGTGCCTTTGGCCTAGGTGCCTCCATCTCCATATCCGAGTTCCACCAACGTCTGCTGGTCCTTGGTAGTGCTTTGGAGCACAGGTACCTCCTGCTTAGTAATTGTGTCACAGTAACGTCAGCTGGTACTCGGTTGTGACATTGCCTCTTTTCCTTCTGCTACCCGTCCGGGTTCCAGCACAGTCAGCTGGTCCTCGTTACTTCCATGGTCTCTTGCTCCATCTGATACCCGTCAGGGTTCCAGTAACGTCAGCTGTTTCTCGGAAATTAGACGACCTTAAAGACCACCCAGAAGAAGATGACGACAACAAGGACGACGAGCATGAAGCCAACCAGCCTGAACACCATCACAAAGAAAAAATAAAAGATTACCCAGAAGAAGATCACCAACAGGACAAAGAAGGTTAAGACAAACTACAAGATACAGAACAAGAGACAGAAGAACAATAAGCAGAAGATCAAAAAGCAGAAGAACATGAAGTATAAGACCAAAATGAAGAGCAAAATATATGCTCTAAATTCTAAGCAGAAGAAGACTAAGCAGTGTATGGGGGTGAGTCCGTTCCTCCTCGTGGTGCCCCTGGAAAATGCCTGCTGCTGCAGGCTAAACTGAACACGGACAAATACTGTTGTAATTTAAATCTTTTGTGACAGCAAGAACGGAAGGATGAACAATTCATACTTTTACAGATTACAAGTACAGGAATCTCTGTCACAAATAAGAATATGATGAAGAAGATGAAGAGGAAGAAGATGAAGAATTTGAATATGAAGAAGATTAATTAGTTTAATAATAACAATATGAGTAATGTAAACAAAAACATGAATAGCAAGAAGTTTAAGAAGAAGATTAAGAAGGTGAAGATGAAGAATAATTTGATGAGAAAGATGATGCTGCTGCTGAAGATTATGAAGGAGAAAGTGTGGCACTGGCAAAAGTTAAAAAGGTGAAGAGCATGGAAGTTGTGAAACATACATATTTGCCAAAATAGAAAAAAGGTTAACAACATTGTCAATTTGTTAGTCAATCCAAACGTATTTCCAAAAAAAAATATATTAATGCTATTCCAATGCATTGGGTTATACATGTATGCCTTTATTGTCTCCTCAACCTCCCCCAATACATTCTACATTAGTCTTTGTTTGTTTTCCTTCATGTACAATTAACCAACAAGGCAAGAATGTTTTTTTTAATGTCGATATTTGGTTCCCATAGACTTACATTGGACTTCCGGTATCGGAATCGGATATCGACGATATTTAGTGATATCGGCGATACCATTCCGATCCGATATTTTTAGATATCGAGCAGTATCGCTCAACACTAGTCACAACATTGCATTCATCTCCACCTCATTCATTTTTTTCTTGTAAGATAAAGTGATGCCAAGCAATTTTACAGCTTGCTATCATGGGTGACAAATGCTGCGCTGCAGACAAGTTGACCGTATGCATAAAGTCTCAAATCTCACAGCCGATGGCTTCATTTCAATTGAAACTGGGCATTGGTGTAAGCATCATTGTAAAGAAATTGTGGCTTCCTTACATTTGGGTAAATCATTTCATGCTCCCTGCATGGTATATGTCCTAAATTTAATTGTACAATTTTTTTTATCAAATACAGTACAGATCAAAAGTTTGGACACACCTTCTCATTTAAAGATTTTTCTGTATTTTTATGACTATGAAAATTGCAAATTCACACTGAAATGCATCAAAACTATGAATTAACACATGTGGAATTATATACTTAACAAAAAAGTGTGTAACAACTGAAATTATGTCTTATATTCTAGGTTCTTCAAAGTAGCCACCTTTTGCTTTAATGACTGCTTTGCACACTCTTGGCATTCTCTTGATGAGCTTCAAGAAGTAGTCACCGGAAATGGTCTACCAACAATTTTGAAGGAGTTCCCAGAGATGCTTAGCACTTGTTGGCCCTTTTGCCTTCACTCTGCGGTCCAGCTCACCCCAAACCATCTCGATTGGGTTCAGGTCTGGTGACTGTGGAGGCCAGGTCATCTGGCGTTGCACCCCATCACTCTCTTTCTTGGTCAAATAGCCCTTACACAGCCTGGAGGTATGTTTGGGGTCATTGTCTTGTTGAAAAACAAATGATGGTCCAACTAAACACAAACCGGATGGAATAGCATGCCGCTGCAAGATGCTGTGGTAGCCATGCTGGTTCAGTATGCCTTCAATTTTGAATAAACCCCCAACAGTGCCACTAGCAAAGCACCCCCACACCATCACACCTCCTCCTCCATGCTTCATTGTGGGAACCAGGCATGTAGAGTCCATCCGTTCACCTTTTCTGCGTCGCACAAAGACACGGTGGTTGGAACCAAAGATCTCAAATTTGGACTCATCAGACCAAAGCACAGATTTCCACTGGTCTAATGTCCATTCCTTGTGTTCTTTAGCCCAAACAAGTCTCTTCTGCTTGTTGCCTGTCCTTAGCAGTGGTTTCCTAGCAGCTATTTTACCATGAAGGCCTGCTGCACAAAGTCTCCTCTTAACAGTTGTTGTAGAGATGTGGCTGCTGCCAGAACTCTGTGTGGCATTGACCTGGTCTCTAATCTGAGCTGCTGTAAACCTGTGATTTCTGAGGCTAGTGACTCGGATAAACTTATCCTCAGAAGCAGAGGTGACTCTTGGTCTTCCTTTCCTCATGTGAGCCAGTTTCTTTGTAGCGCTTGATGGTTTTTGCAACTGCACTTGGGGACACTTTCAAAGTTTTCACAATTTTTCGGACTGACTGACCTTCATTTCTTAAAGTAATGATGGCCACTCGTTTTTCTTTACTTAGCTGCTTTTTCTTGCCATAATACAAATTCTAACAGTTTATTCAGTAGGGCTATCAGCTGTGTATCCACCAGACTTCTGCACAACACAACTGATGGTCCCAACCCCATTTATAAGGCCAGAAATCCCACTTATTAAACCTGACAGGGCACCCCCGTGAAGTGAAAACCATTTCCGGGGACTACCTATTGAAGCTCATCAAGAGTGTGCAAATCAGTCATCAAAGCAAAAGGTGGCTACTTTGAAGAACCTAGAATATAAGACATAATTTCAATTGTTACATACTTTTTTGTTAAGTATATAATTCCACATGTGTTAATTCATAGTTAATTCATAGTTTTGATGCCTTCAGTATGAATTTAAAATTTTCATAGTCATGAAAATAAAGAAAAATCTTTAAATGAGAAGGTGAATCCAAACTTTTGGTCTATACTGTATGTCCACTTGAAAAAGTAGGTTGCCAGAGTCAAGAGAGGTTCATCCACTTCTACGTGGTGAAGCATGCGCTCTTTTGCAAAAGAGAAAGGTCTGCCTGAGCACCATCTGATATGCAATTTCTCAAATCATCACTGAATTCAACTCTGCATGTGTTGAAGTGTCTATACAAGTAGAGGAAAGTGATGATCATATAATGCAGCAGGTGAACTTGAGAATTGGCTATTTTGAAATCCACAATTGGCATCTGATTAAAGGCATGTGTATAACCTACTTAAGTCATTGAAAGAGGCTGCTAAATTTGTCAATAGAAGAATTGTGGCAAAAAATATCATCCTCATCATATCTAAATTCTAAAACAATCACAAGGAGGAAACAACTGATAGACGAAGTACAGTAATGTCTATGCGTTCATTGACACCTGAGGCTGTTGAGAATGTGAAGAAAGAGGAAAAGAAGTAGCAGCGGGTAGATGGAGAGGTGACCATTGAGTTATCCCAAGCACAGGAAGGGAACGAGTCTAACAATAGTCAAAGAGAAATTGATGATGGTAACGATGACAATGCCAGCCTTCTTGACCAACAAGCACAGCAGTGTGTGGAAAGCGAACCAACGAGACAATCAATTGTGCGTGAAAATCTCAAGCTGTATGCTCAATTACTTGTGAGTTGATAGGCATATTGTTAGCATCAAGCAAAGAGATGACTATTGGAAATCCATGCTTTTAGATTGTAGTTATCTATGCAAAAAGGGAAAAAGCTGAATTTTTACATCTTCTGAAAGGGAGTATAAAATTTAGCTCATTACCCAGATAAGCTGTGATGCTCGCTTGACAAATCGTTTGCTAGGGAGACATCAATCTAATCTCCACAGAGTCAATACTCCACCGCTTGTACCAGCACTAAGGGCCCCGTCTCACATAGCGACGCACCAGCGATCCCGACAATGATATGAACTTGTCAGGATCGCTGGTATGTCGCTACATGATCGCTGCTGAGCTGCCAAACAGGCAGCTCAGGCAGCTTTCAGGACAGCGACACTGCGGGTAATGTCGCTTAGTAACCCGCAGTGTACGTTGGATAGCAGCCCGCTGATGCAGGGAGCTGGTAACCAAGGTACACATCGGGTTTCCAGGTGCTGTGCAGTGCCTGGAAACCCGATGTGTACCTTGGTTACCAGCTGATCGCTGGTCTCCTGCCTGCCCAACGCAGCGATGCATGCTGGCCAGCGGGAGACCAGCGATAAAAAAAAAGTCCAGGCATTTCTGACACGACCAGCGATTCACAGCAGGGGCCTGATCGCTGGTACGTGTCAGACATAGCGAGATCGCTGCTGAGATCGCTGTTGCGTCACAAAACGTGTGACTTAGCAGCAATCTCGCTAGTGATCTCACTATGTGAGACGGGGCCGTAAGGCTACAACAAGCAGCTGAGACAGCAGCAGCAATTATGTTATATACGACGTGATGGACCAGGTGTTTTACCTGCATCAAGTCTACGCACTTCAGCAATCAGAACCTCACTGCCAGAACAGTCAGATTCAGTTGTACCATGATTGTATTTTCTCCAACTGAACCAGCAGCAGATTGAGCCAGAGGCAAGACCTGTTTTCCAGCTTGCCAAGAATGTACTATCTTGTCCATCATCCAGTGTACTGTCAGAGAATGTGATCCATGCAATAGTTTGCTTTGTCACACCATAGAAGACCATATTATCCTTTACAAGTGTGAAAAACGTTATATTTGTCAAAATGAATCAATCATGGTGGCGTTTATCCTTAACCATAAATTTTGCGGTCACGTAGACATCATTAAGACACTGTTTGTGCTGAAGAGCACCATCGTAGACCTCAGAGTGTTACATTTTACTTCTAAGCAATTGGAAGCTTTGCAACATAACGGTTCACAGTTAATCAATTAGCTGATAGTCATGTTTTGGGTTAAAAATCAGACAAAGTTGACAAATTAAAATTGCAAAACATTTAGGCATCTCTAGCATTTACCTTTTTGGGGGGGGCATTGAGTTGTTTAAGTGCAACGCTGAGCAAAAGCTTTACTGGATGTCTTTCGGAGATATAGTTAAAAATTGATATCTTTGAGTAACAAAACATAGCAACTATATTTGAGAAAATAATTCAATCTGTTCTTCAGTGGTTTCTTTTCTAAAACAGACATTATAAGTCACAAGCAAACAGAGCAATAAAATATTTAAAAATACAACATTGAAACAAGCAATTTGATGAGTTTAGTGGCTCCTTGCTCATATTCATAATTTAGGGCGTATGTGCCTGTTGGCCTAGAAATATGAGTCTTTATGTGCATAGAATTCTACTACTGAATACTGATCAAATTGCTTCTTTAATTCAAGAAGCTGCAACAGGAATGATAGCAAATCAGTTTGATATTGATGTAACTTTCCAGCCATTGTTCAAAAGTAGACACATCACATCAATTTTGTAGGAATGTATCTCGATTACAGGATAAAAATAAAGCTCCTTGCAAAATATCGTTGAAATTTTTCAGTTTGTTGCCTGGAAGTTCCATTTACATTGGGGCGTTGATTTTGCAAGAAAAAAATTGAGAATACTTCCATGTTGTAAGCAGAATTTCAGAGGTAATAAAAAATCTCTTGCTTCTATTTTCTTCAAATTGATTTCTGAATTTCAAGTTATTATTAGATTGGAAACTGAGATCTAAAAAAATGGGAGATCTTATAAAGAAAATATCTAGAAGAAAATGAACATGTTGTGGATAACTTGCCATATGTCAATGTTGCACACTTATACATTCATTTGATTATTTTGATACAGAAAATGATTAATCTACAGTGTCAGACACCTGCTCGTGATCCATAGATGGAGTAACCAGAGGAGGGCTGGATGAGCGGAATAAAGCCTGAGGCAAAACAAGTTTCTTGGAAGACAAGCAGCACATACAGAGCGTCAGTCTGGAAAATATACTTAGTTCTCTGCTGCTGTGGTTGTCCATGTATGAGAACATACTTGTTTAGAAAAGAATAATTCTTTGTCATTCAACATTTGTACAGCTTTTTATTTAAATGTATAATCAGCACAAATATCCAATTTGGATCTATGTACAGTACAGACCAAAAGTTTGGATACACCTTCTCATTCAATGATTTTTCTGTATTTTCATGACTATGAAAATTGTAGAATCACACTGAAAGCATCAAAACTATGAATTAACACATGTGGAATTAAACATTACACTTTACAAAAAAGTGTTAAACAACTGAAAATATGTCTTATATTCTAGGTTCTTCAAAGTAGCCACCTTTTGCTTTGATTACTGCATTGCACGCAGAAAAGGTGAATGGATGGACTCTACATGCCTAGTACCCATCGTTAAGCATGGAGGAGGTGGTGTGATGATGTGGGGGTGCTTTGCTGGTGACACTGTTGGGGATTTATTCAAAATTGAAGCGGTGAGCGGTGCAGCTCACCCCAAACCATCTCGATTGGTTTCAGGTCTGGTGGCTGTGGAGGCCAGGTCATCTGGCATTGCACCCCAACACTCTCCTTCTTGGTCAAATAGCATTTACACAGTCTGGAGGTGTGTATGGGGTCATTGTCCTGTTGAAAAATAAATGATGGTCCAAATAAACGCAAACCAGATGGAATAGCATGCTGCTGCAAGATGCTGTGGTAGCCATGCTGGTTCAGTATGCCTTCAATTTTGAATAAATCCCCAACAGTGTCTCCAGCAAAGCACCCCTACACCATCACACCACCTCCTCCATGCTTCACGGTGGGAACCAGGCATGTAGAGTCCATCCATTCACCTTTTCTGCGTGCAAAGCAGTAATCAAAGCAAAAGGTGGCTACTTTGAAGAACCTAGAATATAAGACATATTTTCAGTTGTTTCACACTTTTTTGTAAAGTGTAATGTATAATTCCACATGTGTTACTTCATAGTTTTGATGCCTTCAGTGTGATTCTACAATTTTCATAGTCATGAAAATACAGAAAAATCATTGAATGAGAAGGTATGTCCAATATTTTGGTCTGTACTGTAAGTAAAATGGAATTTGAAAACGGTTTTGTGACATAGCTGTGAAAGTTATTCCTTAATGGGGATGGCTCATTTCAGGGGGCATAGGTTTGTGAAATGCAAAAAGTTGGGAACTTGAGCAGTAGACACACTAAGGCCCCGATGCTTGCGATGTTTGAAAATTCCTCTAGCACATACAGTAAGAAGACGGTAATACTATGCAACCTTACCTTATCTATGCTTTAGTTGTCATTGATATAAGTTGTCAAAATGATAAAAATAAAGTTAAAACTTGAAAGCAGTTAATGAGAAATCTTAGTATAGTACCTGACAATAGTAACAGCTAGAGTTGAGCGAAACAGGTCGGTCAGATTCAAAAGTCGCCGACTTTCGCCAATGTCGGGTTTCGCCGATCGAAACCCGACCATAGCGTGAGGTGGGCCATGCGGTCATCGACTCGAGCACCAGAGTTGGTTTTCCCATAATACTTGCAGGCGCCTTTTATCAGCCAATGAGCCAATGTGGGCAACGAGATGACATGGGCAGCGGCCACCACCATCTTAGAGAAGGGCATTGCAGTGATTGGCTTGCTTTGTGTGGCATCACAGTGGCTATAAAAGCCCTGACCACCGTCCGCCATTTTACTTCTGCCGATCTTAACAGTAGGGAGAGGTTGCTGTCGCTGTTTATCAGTAGGGAGAGAGTTAGGCAGGAAAGTAAAGTTATTCTGTGCTTGTGCTGATAGCAATTGTGCTGTACAGTTAGTGTGCAGTGAGAGGGGAGTATTTTGTTGTGTGCAGCAGCGCTGGTTATTAGGCTGCCTGCCAGTGACAGGGGAGTATTTTCTTGTGTGCAGCAGCAGAGCTGATTATTAGGCCATCTGCTAGCTGTATTGCTGTGTGTACACTGCTGTGCAGAGTGCTTTTTACACAGCACTAATACTTTTATTCTTTTTTCTGCACAGTTACTGAGCGTTCATTTTTTCCCACACCGTATAGAGCTGTATGCTCCTCACACACTACCGTGTACCGGCTGGTATCACGGACAAATACATGCTGACTATCTGTGTGTTACTCCAGAAATATATATGGAGATTTACAATTACTCCTAGATTGTATACAGCTGTACACTTGTGATATAGTACCCTTTTTCTGCTTTTTATATTCTGGTCTAATCCATACTGAGCCTGAGAGCGTCTGTCTGTGACTATGCAAATATATACAGAGATTTACAAATTTCCCTTCTACTATGTAACCTTGGTATGTTGTGATATAGTACCCTTTTTCTGCTTTTTATATTCTGGCCTAATCCATACTGAGCCTGTGAGCGTCTGTGTGTTACTCCGGAAATATATAAGGAGATTTAAAATTACCCCAATACTGTATACAGCTGTATGCTTCTGATACAGTACCATTTTTCTGCTTTTTATATTCTGGTCTAATCCATACTGAGCCTGAGAGCGTCTGTCTGTGACCACGCAAATATATACGGAGATTTACAATTTTCCTTTATACTATATACACCTGGTATGTTGTTATACAGTACCCTTTTTCTGCCTTTTATATTCTGGTCTAATCCATACTGAGCCTGAGAGCGTCTGTCTGTGACTACGCAAATAAATACGGAGATTTACAATTTTCCTTTATACTATATACACCTGGTATGTTGTGATACAGTACCCTTTTTCTGCTTTTTATATTCTGGCCTAATCCATACTGAGCCTGAGAGCGTCTGTCTGTGACTCCGGAAATATATAAGGAGATTGAAATTATCCCTTATACTATATACACCTGTTATCTTCAGATCCAGTACCCTTTTTCTGCTTTTTATATTCTGTTCTAATCCATACTGAGCCTGAGAGCGTCTGTCTGTGACTACGCAAATATATACGGAGATTTACAATTTTCCCCTATACTATATACACCTGGTATGTTGTTATACAGTACCCTTTTTCTGCCTTTTATATTCTGGTCTAATCCATACTGAGCCTGAGAGCGTCTGTCTGTGACTACGCAAATATATACAGAGATTTACAATTTTCTTTTATACTATATACACCTGGTATGTTGTGATACAGTACCCTTTTTCTGCTTTTTACATTCTGGCCTAATCCATACTGAGCCTGAGAGCGTCTGTCTGTGACTCCGGAAATATATAAGGAGATTGAAATTTTCCCTTATACTATATACACCTGTTATCTTCAGATCCAGTACCCTTTTTCTGCTTTTTATATTCTGTTCTAATCCATACTGAGCCTGTGAGCGTCTGTGTGTTACTCCGGAAATATACAGAGATTTAAAATTACCCCAACACTGTATACAGCTGTACGCTTCTGATACAGTACCCTTTTTCTGCTTTTTATATTCTGGTCTAATCCATACTGAGCCTGTGAGAGTCTGTGTGTTACTCCGGAAATTAATACGGAGATTTAAAATTTTCCTCTTCACCATATACAGCTGTACGCTTCTGATACAGTACCATATATCTGCTGGTATTTTGGGTACATTTTTACAAACATGTGGAAGTATGGTGGAAGAAGCAATGGACGTGGGAGTGTGGGGCCAGCTGGTACTGATGGTGATGGTGGTGCATCTGCTGGTAGTGCTAAAAGCACAATAGCACCTAAGGCAGGATGTGTTGAGCCTGCGTCATTGTCTGGCTCCAGAATGCCTGGAAGGCTCCCTTTTCTGGGAGTAGGTAAACCGCTTTTAAAGCCGGAGCATCAGGAACAGGTTTTTCTTACATTGCCGAAACAACCTCCAGCTCAATCGTCTCCTCTTCTAAAGTTTAAAAAAATGCAAGCACTGAGTCGTCAGTGCAGGCTCCTGGTCAGTAACAACACCTTTTCTTGTGTCCTTCACCCCCACAAAAAGTGAAGGATGCGGCAGGCCACACTTCAGATTACTCCATGTAGCTCTTTTCACATACCATGCCTGGGTTATCAAGTCAAACGTGAATTCCCCAGTCCAAGATGAATCTGATATGGAGTGTACTGATGCACAGCCACTGCTAGATGATTCTGCTGGTACATTCAACCAGAGCACTACATTGCCCTCGCAGTCTACTGAGCCAGAATCTGACCCTGAAGAAACTTAGGTGCCCCTTCCCGCATACTATACCTCCTTACACGGTGACACAGAGGAAGGTGCAGATGAAAATGAAGAGGAGGTGATGGATGACCCAGTTGTTGACCCAGATTGGCATCCATTGGGGGGAAGA
Organism: Oophaga sylvatica; assembly: GCA_033576555.1. Lineage (NCBI taxonomy): Eukaryota > Metazoa > Chordata > Amphibia > Anura > Dendrobatidae > Oophaga > Oophaga sylvatica. Next base: position 29,044 of record JARQOD010006890.1, on the reverse strand, counting down.
GGGTGCCTCTGGCATAAGCTCAGAAGAGGAGAAGGATCCGCAGCAGGCAATGATATTGCAGCAGCGGTTATCTGGCAGGCCCGTAGCTGTCCAAAAACGTGTTAAAAAAAACAAAAAGAGTTGCAGGACAGCTTGGACAGACGGTCAAATTAGCACAGCGTGCAAGCCCTGAAAATTTATCCCATAGTAGAAAGAGTGCAGTGTGGCACTTTTTTGACCAAAATCCTATTGATGAGGCTAAGGTTATCTGTAAGAAGTGTGGAAGGACCTTTAGCCGAGGGAAAAATCTCCGAAATTTGATTTCCAGTTGCATGCTTAGACATTTAAACACCATGCACTTGCAAGCGTGGAAGGACTACAAATCCATAGGTAGCACATGAGCACCTGCTCCGACTGAAGGTAGCCAACAACGCTCCATCGCTTCCCCACTGTAAGCCCACCAGTTAGCACACCACCAGCAAGAAATGTTGAGGTGTCGTCGCAAGGCCAAAGCAGTCAGGGAATCACAATGTTTTTGCAATGAAAGACTGAATCTAGGCCATCACCACCAACACCACCACCATCACCATCACCAACCTCCTCTCAGTCCGTCATGTTCACCGCTAGTTCCCCCATATGCAGTTCTCAAGTCTAGCTCATCCTAGCAGACACTCTGAGTAGGACAAGAAAGTACTCTTCCTCTCATCCGCGTACACTGGCTTAGAATGCCTACATTGCCAAACTGATCTCATTAGAGATGATGCCCTTCTGTTTGGTTGAAAGCACAGCGTTCCGAGACCTCATGGCCTGCACTGTCCCACGCTGTGACCTACCCAGTCGGCACTTCTTTTCTAGAAAAGCCATCCCTGCCCTCCACCTGCATGTGAAAGACCGCATTGTCCATGCACTCAAACAATCAGTGAGTGAAAAGGTGCACCTCACAACAGATGCATGGGCCAGTAGGCATGGCCAGGGCCGTTACGTGTCCATCACTGTGCACTGGGTTAATGTGGTGGATGCAGGGTCCACAGGGGACAGCGGCGGTGGGACAATGCTGCCTAGACCACGGTAAAGGCAGCAGTTGGCTGTAGGCGTTCGACCCTCCTCCTCCTCCAGAAGCGAAAGCTCGTCGACAGAGCGCAGTCGCATGAGCACTCCATCCGCAGCTGCAAGTGTTGCACACGAGGTGCCCCACTATCGAACAGCTAGTGGTAAGCATCAGCAGGCTGTTTTAAAGATGATGTCTTTGGGCGACAACAGACACATGGCTGGCAGTATACATCTTGCGCCAGGCAAGGTAGTTAGTGATAACGGCCGTAATTTTGTGGCAGCCAAAGCCCTGGCAAAACTCAGACACATACCTTGCCTGGCTCACACCTTGAACCTGGTGGTGCAGTACTTCCTAAATAATTATCCAGAGTTAACAGCCCAGCTCCATGAGGTGCGAAGACTGTGATCGCACATCCGTCGCTCGCCCGTAGACTCCAGTCATATGCAGAGGCTGCAGAGATCACTCCACCACCCCAAGCACAGCCTAATCATAGCTGTTGCAACAAGGTGGAACTCCACCATGCATATGGTTGAGAGGCTGTGCGAAAAGAGGCAGGCTGTAATGCATTCATGGGAGGATACACGGGCAGGCAGTTTGAGGGCAGACATCGAGTTGTCGGGTGTGCAGTGGTCAAGGCTGAAAGACCTCTGTAAAGTATTTTAGTGTTTTGAGGAATGCACACGGCTGGTTAGCGCAGACGACGCCAACATAAGCATGAGCATCCCACTTATGCGTCTGCTCATGCAAACTTTGATGCACATTAAGGATCAGGCGTCTGCAGCGGAGGAGAAAGAGGAGGAGGAAGCAGGAAGCCTTGATCAGTCAGGCATTGTCTGCTCAGGGAACTGAGGATGAGGACGAGGGGGATGATTATTTTGGGGAGGAGGATGCTTCTCAGGGGGAAAGAGAAAATGTTGGCTTGCCAAGGTCAGGTACAGGGTTTGTGCATGACTGGATGGATGTGGATTTGGCAGAAAGTGCTACTCCACCCACCACTGGCAATGCATCATTGATACCTGGAACATTGGCCCACATGTGTGATTATATCTTGCGGATCCTAAAAAGGGACCTCCGCATTGCCAAAATGATGAAGGATGATGACTACTGGTTGGCCAGCATCCTCAATCCACGCTTTAAAGGCAAATTACAGAACATCATGCCAGAAGAGAAATTAGAGCTAATATTGGCGAACAAACAAGCAACTCTGGTAAACCGTTTGTTAGAGGAATTCCAAGCACACAGCAGCGGTTCAGGTTCTACCACGAGCCGTACTGAGCCAAATGGAAGAGGTGTTTGTGGTGCACACAGCCAAAGTGGCGTTGGAGACAGGGGTTTCATGACCATGTTGTGGACTGATTTCTCGAGTAACGCTCACACGACTGGTAATACTGAATCGATTGCAACAGACAGGAGACAGTAATTGTTCAAAATTACCTCTCCTCCCCTATCGATGTTCTCCCTCACAGTTCATTCCCCTTTGTCTACTTGGTCTGTAAACTGGACACCTGGCCTGAATTGGCACAATATGCCTTACAGGAGCTCGCTTGCCCTGCTGATAGTGTGCTATCAGAAAGAGTCTTCAGTGCTGCTGGATCAAACCTGACAGAAAGAAGGACCCATCTTTCGACCCAAAATGTTGGTGATCTCACCTTCATTAAAATGAACCATGCATGGGTTTTAAAGGATTTTGTCCCACCTTCCCCTGATGACATATAGGTTGCAACAAAAGGGCTCTCTTTGTTCTCCTCTTCCTCCGACTTCTCCAATTCCTCTGAGTCGCACGTACCAGGGCTTGAGGGGTACTCGGCACCGAGCCCGTTCACTTCAATGGGGGAGAGGTCAAGGGTAGCGCAGCTCGGTCCATTGCCCTGGGCGCTCATTCAAAGGGGGATATTTACAGGGGATTTAGAAATTGTTCGTGACGCCACCTGTGGTTTCTGATCAGGGTGACCAGCGCTGCAGGGTGAATCCTCTGAGGGGTTGTTACTGGGCAGCAAGGTGTTAAGTCTTCCACAGGTAAGACTGATCCCTCGAGGTATATGGCGGTGCAGGGGTGCAAGCAATAAGGCAGACACACACAATGAGTCTCTTTCTGTACCTTTACTGGTGATATTTGCAGGCACGTCCCGGGAAGCTGCTCAGGGTGGAGGATGCACGTCCAGTAATCACTGAGTAGGTGTAAGGCCTCCTTACTTCTTGATGTGTGTGAGTTTCTAACTTGCATAAAACAACGTTTAACTCCTTCTCTTTGCTACGCCCGGCTGATCTTGTGATGAGGTCTTCTTGTGGACAGAACAGTGTCTCTATGGCGGTACCTGCCAGACCCCCGTCTTCCTAACCTCAGTTACGTATCAGCACTGCTGGGCCCCTGCGACTTGAAGTCCAGGGTCTCCGGTTTTTCCCACTAGCTGTGAAGATACTAGCAAGCTCGGACCCGGTGTCCAGTAGTGCAGAGTGGAGGTTAGCTATCAATGCTGGTTGACCTCTGTCACTCTCTCTTTTCCTTTCTCCACTTGCCTGTCGTCCTACATGCACACTTAGCATAAGCACAGGCAGCAGTAGATGTCAGCTTTCTTCTCTTAAACTTCCTCATCCCTCAGGCTAATCTGACAGGAGCTCTCCCCGGTGTTCTGAGGAGTTCTTATCTCCCTCACAGCTCGTCTGAGGTAACTGCCGTTCTGAGATGTTCTGCTGTTCTGAGGTAACACTAACGACTAGCTAACGTTCAGCTAGACTGTCTTCATCTCACTGCTGTCTCAAGGGCTCCCTCTGGTGGAACCAGGAAAAATGTCAAGTGTTGTGTGCTTATCAGGTGATTGTGAATTACCTTTCATGCATCCTCCTGGGTACATGTGGCACCAAGCGCAGCTGGGTTACACACCTCCATTTGCAGCTGCCGAACGTCCAGCCTACACCTCAACATATGCCTGTTTTTCCACCTCCCTAACTGGGCTGTACCCCCTCCCAGGTCAGGCGTCAGCACCTGGCGCACCCGGGCAAGTGGCTGTGCCCTGAGCAGGTTGGGGTGCCCAATTGTGGGCGACGGCACTGGCATATTTGAATGAGCATGCGGCCGCCATCTTGCCGGAGGCCCCTGGCGGCCTTCCTTCAGCCCGGCACTGCATCGCAGCTGCGGGGGGCTTTCCGGCTAGGACGAAATGCCGGCGGAGCCACCCACGCAGCCCAGAGCCCCACTGCTGCCCGGACACCACCACCGCACCACAGGCTGCATCTGGACCGCCACCGGAGGCCCCAGGCAGCCATTCTTCAGCCCGGCACCGCGTTGCAGCTGCGGGGGGCACGAAATGCCGGCAGAGCTCCCGACGCAGCACAGAGCCCCGCTGCTGCCCCGACACCACACCTCAGCAATTGGGAGCGCCGCCGCCACCGGACTTTTCGGTATGTTGCGACCATAAGAATCACCCCCATTTTCCCCCAAAATTTTTTGGGAAAAAAGTGCGTCTTATGGTCCGAAAAATAAGGTACTGTATGGAGCTTTATATGCGACTTATTATACTGTATGGAGCAATAGTGGGGCTCATTCTACTCAATGGGGACCGTCCTATACTGTATGGCACATTATATGGGGACCATCATATACTGTAGCATTATGTGGAGCTCATCATATACTGTATGGAACATTATATGGGACCAATAGTTCTGTATGGAGCAATATATGGGGCTCATTATTCTGTATGGTGCACTATGTGGTGGCCATAATACTGTATGGAGGAATATACTGTCCAATTTTTGAGCTATTGTAGAATTTAAAATAGATATCAGTCATGTTATGTAAGAAGTGAAGTATTTGTCATTGTACTATACCTATACCTACTATACCTATATTTCTGTGCCGTATCGGAACATCATGAATTGTGGTATGTGTTAAAGGGGCCCACTGACACTCTTTCGCCACACGAAAACCTGGAGCCTGCCCTGCCCCACCACAACTTTAGCCAAATAATAGTTACACATTGAAAACTAGTTTATTATAAAGTAAATGAAGGTTGACAAGCTTAAGTAATAAGAATTGATGTCATTGGCATTGAAATGGGCACTGTAGGTGTGTTTACTGTCCTCCACTCCCTGCCGACTTTGCTTCCCCATTGACTTGCATTGGGTTTCGTGTTTCTGTCGGACCTCCGAATTTTCACGATAGTCGGCCGATTTCGTTCGACTCGACCCTCCAAAAGGCAAAGTCACTCATCTCTAGTAACAGCTATAATACGCCAATAACAGTGCATTTCTTTTAATAAATGTGTATCCACCTAATATATATATTCTGTGTTCATGGGAACTATAAATCCAAATTTTAGCCATATTTGTAATAATTTCAAATTTTTTTTATAGATTTTCTAAAATCACTTTATTGGAATGGGGAGGTAGGGTGCATGATGCCATAGACCTATCATTGAATCTAAGGGTCATATTTCCAAACTCACTGAATTCCTATATTTTATTTTCAATTAAACTGCTTAATAGAAACAGTTATGTGCTAGTGTTTATATAAAGTCAAATCTGCTTTTTATTATCCTGATTATACCATAAAAATCATTTACGATTTCTACAGCTTAATAAATGGTTAAACAAGGCTCAGCCTTCTTCCGCGTTATCTTATTTCTGAATATTTTCCTCAATTATTTTTATTTTCCTTTTGGCAGTATTTCAGCTCACCATGTGTTCTGCATAGGAAACAAATGGCAATGAACATTACAGCTGTCCTTTAATATTCACAGCCTATGTTGTATAATATTCTACAATTAAAACGAAAACTATCATTATATTGTTTATTAAAATGAAAATGACAAGCTGAAAATAATCTTGTCAGTGCTGCCAGTATGGAAAGGATGTGAATATTATGAATATTTTAAAGTGAGAGTGTTGTGCCAGAAAGAAAAGAAATCAAGTAAAGAAATTATATTCCCATATGTATATGGTATGTATACACATACAGAATTAATACATTGAAAAATTATGATAAAACTAAAACATAAAATTCATATAGATACAGGGAAATTGTTCCTATAAATCTTTATAATGACAATTTTTTTCTCTTTTATGTGGGTCCTTTTTTGACACTAGCATCAAAACAATGTGGTATAGCCGTGATTTTGCACAAAATGTAAACAAATACTTAAATATCTCTCAGTATGGATGTCAATGCATCCTCTTTTACTGTATATACTGCATATACTGTAAGTGAAAGTGGTAAAAGAGGTCTGCAGAGCAGGTCGTCCAGAATTTGCGATTTGACAGCTATTGTCAATCACTGCTCTCAGTGGTCTAGTGCCATATATCATGGAGGTCAGTTACTAGCTGCAGTGGTTTCGTGGATATGCAGAGATTGAATGGATGGGAATAATTTTAATATTTTAGTCATACTGGTGATATGACAGCCCCGTTAAGTTTAATGATAATGTTAAAGTTGTGGAAAACTTATAAAGAAAATCATGAAATAGAACAAGATTGTACAGCATTTAAGCTGTACCTGGCTTCAGTAGTGCAGGCTCTGTTATGTGATCTGCTGTTGAGGCATTTCCTAAAGGTTTAAAAGGATAACAATAGCAAAACCCACATTATATTAATTTAATGTAAGTTAGGATTTGAACTTTAAGTGTATTTTTAATGTAATTTTTTTGATTTTTCCTCGTATTCAAATCAACATTTATATGCAAATTGTTGTGTATTTGCATTATATACATTGAGTGAAATGAGTATTGAATACGTGACCAGTAGTGTTGAGCATTCCGATACCGCAAGTATCGGGTATCGGTCGATATTCGCTGTATCGGAATTCCGATACTTAGTTCTGATATTTTTCCTATATCGTATACCGGAATCGGAAGTTCCCATAATTCTTTGAGAGGCACTGTGATTTTAGTCAGCCAATGAGGAATCCTACGAAGTGTGGGCACATCCTGTAATGCTGCGGTCATCTTAACTAATGGCATGGCTGTGATTGGCTGCTGAAATGATGTCAGAATGCACTATAAAAGGCGCCGCCGCCATTTTAGCATCACTGTGCTGTGAACTCAGTTAGGGACAGAACGCTAATCTGCTGACTCTGAGGGACAGTTAGAGATTGCGATTTTGTGTACTGTGCTTTAGGCAGGCTAGTTTACCAACCGCTGTGTAAAGCTTCCTTTTGCCTTGCAGTGTTGTTTTAACAGCTCTGTGCAAGGTGTGTGTGTGAGAGTGCAGGTGACGCTGCAGTTTACTCTGCATCCACCGCTGTTTGTAGGCATCTGCACGTGTCACTCACTGACTCTTTTTTTTATTTTATTTTGTGGAATTGGTGCAGCTCCATTCAATTGAAATTAACAGTGATCTATTAGTGTGACGCGCTTCCATCCGTATACAATACATTGGTTGCAAACACTATAGAAGTACAGAAAGGAGCCTTTCACAGCTAGTGAACAGTTGTGTGCAGTGTTCACTGTAGTCTGTGAGGTTTTCATTTTTTGAGTGCAGATCACGCTCCAGTTAGTTCTTCAACCACTGCTGGTTGTAGTCTGCTGAGCGTGTGTCACTGCCTCATCCTTGACATTTTTCTCTAATTGGTGCTGCTCCATTCTATTTTAAAAAAATCTAATCTATTAGTGTGACGCGCTTCCATCCGTATACAATATATTGGTTGCAAACACTATAGAAGTACACAAAGGGGCCTTTCACAGCTAGTGAACAGTTGTCTGCAGTGTTCACTGTAGTCTGTGAGCTTTTCATTTTTTGAGTGCAGATTACGCTCCAGTTAGTTCTTCAACCACTGCTGGTTGTAGTCTGCTGAGCGTGTGTCACTGCCTCATCCTTGACATTTTTCTCTAATTGGTGCTGCTCCATTCTATTTTAAAAAAATCTAATCTATTAGTGTGACGCGCTTCCATCCGTATACAATACATTGGTTGCAAACACTATAGAAGTACACAAAGGGGCCTTTCACAGCTACTGAACAGATGTCTGCAGTGTTCACTGTAGTCTGTGAGCTTTTCATTTTTTGAGTGCAGATTACGCTCCAGTTAGTTCTTCAACCACTGCTGGTTGTAGTCTGCTGAGCGTGTGTCACTGCCTCATCCTTGACATTTTTCTCTAATTGGTGCTGCTCCATTCTATTTTAAAAAAAATCTAATCTATTAATGTGACGCGCTTACATCTGTATACAATACATTGGTTGCAAACACTATAGAAGTACACAAAGGGGCCTTTCACAGCTAGTGAACAGTTGTCTGCAGTGTTCACTGTAGTCTGTGAGCTTTTAATTTTTTGAGTGCAGATTACGCTCCAGTTAGTTCTTTAACCACTGCTGGTTGTAGTCTGCTGAGCGTGTGTCACTGCCTCATCCTTGACATTTTTCTCTAATTGGTGCTGCTCCATTCTATTTAAAAAAAATCTAATCTATTAGTGTGACGCGCTTCCATCCGTATACAATACATTGGTTGCAAACACTATAGAAGTACACAAAGGGGCCTTTCACAGCTAGTGAACAGTTGTCTGCAGTGTTCACTGTAGCCTGTGAGCTTTTCATTTTTTGAGTGCAGATTACACTCCAGTTAGTTCTTCAACCACTGCTGGTTGTAGTCTGCTGAGCGTGTATCACTGCCTTATCCTTGACATTTTTCTCTAATTGGTGCTGCTCCATTCTATTTTAAAAAAATCTAATCTATTAGTGTGACGCGCTTCCATCCGTATACAATATATGGTTGTAAACACTATAGAAGTTCACAAATGTCTGCAGTGTTCACTGTAGTCTGTGAGCTTTTCATTTTTTGAGTGCAGATTACGCTCCAGTTAGTTCTTCAACCACTGCTGGTTGTAGTCTGCTGAGCGTGTGTCACTGCCTCATCTTTGACATTTTTCTCTAATTGGTGCTGCTCCATTCTATTTTAAAAAAATCTAATCTATTAGTGTGACGCGCTTCCATCCGTATACAATACATTGGTTGCAAACACTATAGAAGTACACAAAGGGGCCTGTAGCGCCCCTTACCCGCACCCAGCGTCCTCCTTCCGTCCTGCTGGGGCCGCGCGCTCCTTCCATGCTTCTGGACTTAGGGCGCGCACCCGCGCGTTCCCCCGCTCTTAAAGGGGCCGCGCACATTTTTAAAAAAAGGTCCCCGGCCAATGCCGGAGGACTCCACCCTATATAAAGTACTTCCTCCTTAATGGAGGTGCCCGAGCAATGTTGTTGTTGCACTGTTTTACTCTGCTTCAGCCCTCAGGTGCCGTTACCAGTTACCTGCCTGTTTCCTGCCCGTTTGCTGTCCGTACCTGTCCGCAAGCCTGCCTGGAGGTTCGGCCGTCACATGTGGTGACCATCAGCTATTCCAGAGACTCTCGCCGGCTCACTTGGGAGCGCTCATCTGCCATCTGACTGCAGTCCTACCCGGAGGTCCGGACGTCACATGCGGTGACCCTCGGCTAATCCAGAGACTCTCGCCTGCTCACTTGGGGCGCTCATCTGCCATCTGACTGCAGCCCTACCCGGAGGTTCGGACGTCTCATGCGGTGATCCTCGGCTATTCCAGAGACTCTCGCCTGCTCACTTGGGAGCATTCATCTGCCACCGTCCTGCTAGCCTACCGGAGGCTCCACCATCTCAGGTCGTATATACCTGCCTGTCTTTCCAGAGACTGCCCCGGTCACTTGCCGTGACTCCCTGCCTACTTATCCAGAGACTGCCCCGGTCACTTGCCGTGACTCCCTGCCTACCTATCCAGAGACTGCCCCGGTCACTTGCCGTGACTCCCTGCCTACCTTTCCAGAGACTGCCCCGGTCACTTGCCGTGACTCCCTGCCTACTTATCCAGAGACTGCCTCGGTCACTTGCCGTGACTCCCTGCCCGTTTATCCAGAGACTGCCCCGGTCACTTGCCGTGAATACCTGTCCGTTTATCCAGAGACTGCCCCGGTCACTTGCCGTGACTACCTGTCCGTATATCAGAGACTGCCCCGCTCACTTGCCGTGACCCCTTCCCGTCTGTCCAGAGACTGTCCCTGTCACTTGCCGTGACTTCCTATCCGTCTCCCCGGGCGCCACCCGCTCCTTTACAAGGAAAGCCTTCTTGTATAATAAAGCTCAGAGGTTCCGCCTACCAGACCCGTTACAGGGCCTTTCACAGCTAGTGAACAGTTGTCTGCAGTGTTCACTGCAGTCTCTGAGGAATAACCACACTTAGGCCTTATAACTTTTCTGACTTTCTTTATCAATCTACCAAGATGAAGAAGGCAGGGAGTAAGGCACGTGGTCGTGGCCGTGGAGTTTCAGCAGGGAGAGGACGTGGGGATTCTGTGGCTGCTGCCGCACCCAGTGACACAGCATCCACCAGTTTTCCCCGTGAGCGTTCCTTTATGCGCACTTTTGTAGGAGCTCGGCGTACCCCCTGCTGCGGGAAGAACAAATTGAAGCCGTTGTTGGTTGGATGGCAGCCAATGCATCGACTTCAATTGCTTCCACCTCCTCTCAGGACCACAGCACTGTTGAACAACCATCTGTCTCTTCACCGCCTGCCAAATTGCCCAGGCAGTCAGAGAGCTCTGTAAAGGAGCCAGCTGAGTCTCTGCTTCTGTTCTCAGAATCTGTTGGCTTGCAAACAGGGGCCCAGCCAAGCAGCATTCTGGAATGTGAAGAAGAGGGAGTATGCAGTGATGCGCAACAGCTGTGTCTCTCTGAATCTGAAGAGGCGGGTGAGCCAGTGCCGATGGTCAGCACACCGCAGAACGCATCTGATGATGATGAGACTCAGGTGCCAGTTTCTGTTGAGCATGGTGCTGGCCAGACCACCCAACAGCAGCAGGTGTTGGAAGAGGGTAGTGGAGATGATGAGGTCCAAGACCCAACATGGCGTGAGGAACAGGAAGGTAGTGGTAGCAGCTCTGAGGAAGAGATTGCCCCAACGGTCCAATCAGTAGGGAGAGGTAGGCTGCAGACTCGGTTGCCTGTAGCCTCCAGTTTGGCACCCGTTCGTAGCAGTTCTCTTACAACAGCCAAAACGGGCGCTCCCAGGACTTGCACTGCGTGGTCCTTTTTTGACACACTTGCAGATGATATTTGCTATGTCAAATGCAAGCTGTGTAATCAAAAAGTAAAAAGAGGTAAAAGTGTCAGTAACCTTAATACCACAAATATGTGGAAACATGTGCGGACAAAGCATGTGGCTGAGTTACAAAGACACACTGGAGATGTAGACAAACCTACAGCAGCACCTACATCTTCAGCTCGTGTTGGAGCCTCTTCCTCCAGCTCACACACAGCTGGTTCGGCTTCCTCACAGGATCGCCATGGAAGATCCTCTGTCACTGTTGTCCAGAGACCCAGTGTTATTCCACCCACAGCTGCAAGTTCCCTGTCATCCTCACACTCCCAGGCCACAAAACAGCCATCGGTAGCACAGGCATGGGATAAAAGACGGCCATACTCGGCAAACCATCCACGAGCACAGGCTCTGAATGCTGGCATTGCAAAACTCCTGTCCCTTGAAATGCTGTCATTCAGGCTGGTGGAGACTGACAGTTTCCGTAACTTAATGGCATTGGCAGTCCCACAATACAATGTGCCCAGCCGATTTTATTTCAGCAGGCAAGCCGTCCCTGGTCTGCAAAAGCATGTTGATGGAAAAATTAAACATGCGCTACTAAACGCCGTCAGTAGCAAGGTCCACCTGACCACCGATGCGTGGATCAGTACCCATGGCCAGGGATGATACCTTTCCCTCACTGCCCATTGGGTCAATGTTGTGGAGCCGGGTACAGATCTTGCGAGTGGCGCTGTACGTGTTCTGCCAACTCCAAGGATTGCAGGAATCCAGTCTGTCCACATTGACTCCTCCTCCTACTCCAGTTCCTCAGAATCATCGCTGCAGGAGCCGTCACGGTCTACCTCCACATGGACCCGTGAACGCTTACCTGTTGCGACCGATATGAGCACAGCCGTGGCCAAACGTCAACAGGCCGTCCTGAAATTAATTTCCATGGGGAATCGAAGCCACACAGCGCAGGAGCTCTGGAATGCCATCAAGCAGGAGAGCGACGTGTGGTTTTTGCCAGCGAATCTCCAGCCAGGCTTGGTAGTGTGTGACAATGGCCGAAATCTGGTGGCAGCTTTGGGCCTTGGCAACCTCACTCACATACCATGTCTGGCACATGTGCTCAACTTGGTCGTGCAGAGTTTTTTGAGGGACTATCCGGATCTTGATGCACTGCTGCACAAGGTCCGCCTAGAGTGTGCTCACTTGCGACGTTCCAGCATGGCCAGATCGCGCATTGCAGCTCTGCAACGCAGATTTCGCCTTCCTGAACATCGCATCATATGTGACGTACCCACCAGGTGGAATTCCACGTTACATATGTTGGAGCGGTTGTGTGAGCAGCAGCCAGCAGTAATGGAGTATCAGCTGCATCAGGCGCAATCAACTCGCAATTTGCGCCGTTCACACTTCACCACTACTGAGTGGGCCTCTATGAAGGACATCTGCCACGTTTTGCGTGCGTTTGATGAGTCAACGCGGATGGCGAGTGCAGATGATACAATAGTCAGCCTGACTGTCCCCCTTATCTGCCTGCTTCAAAAAACACTGGAAGCACTAAGGGATGAGGTTTTGGAAGAGGTGGAGGATGAGGAGTCACAAATTCCATCACCTTCTGGACAGTCAGCGCAACGTGGTTCCTCACAAAGGGCTGGGCAGGGCTCACTTTGTGAGGAGGATGAGGAGGAGTCAATGGAGGAGGAAGACATCGCTCCAGAGGGAGGTACACAACGCTCTAGTCAGTATGTAGAGCGAGGGTGGGGTGATGCAGAGCAGGCAGAGATGACGCCTCTTGCAGGGGACAGCTTTTCTTGGGCAGTTGGGAGTCTGCAGCACATGGTTGATTTCATGCTGCAGTGCCTGAGAAACGACCGCCGCATCGCCCACATTCTCACCACGTCTGATTATTGGGTGTACACCCTCCTAGACCCTCGCTACCGGGACAACTTACAAAGCCTCATCACACCGTTGAACCGGGAGCGTAAAATGCGGGAGTACCAAGACACACTGGTGCAATCCATAATGTTCTCCATTCCAGCCGAGAGCACTGCTGCTGCTACTGCTTTACAAAGCAGCTCTGTGCGTCGAGGCAGTGGAGACAGCTCTGCAACAAGAGGGAGCACAAGCAGCGCCTCTGCACAGGGCAAAACCAGTATGTTCCAAATGTGGCGAAGTTTTGTGGCAGCGCCTCAAATGTCTACACCATCCAGACGGCTCCAGTCAGCAGGAGGCAACGTTTCCGTAAGATGGTGACAGACTACATGTCTTTCCCTCTCAGTGTACTCCCAGATGGCTCTTCCCCATTCAAGTTTTGGGTCTCTAAGCTGGATACATGGTCAGAGCTTAGCCAGTATGCATTGGAGGTGCTGGCTTGCCCTGCTGCCAGTGTATTATCGGAGCGCGTCTTTAGTGCTGCAGGTGGTGTACTAACAGACCGTCGCATGCGACTATCCTCCGATAATGTAGACTGGCTTACTTTTCTGAAAATGAACAAGGCATGGATCTCGCCTGAATTTGTCTGTCTGTTTTCAGATTAAATAACTGGTTCGCAACGTTATCCATGTCTCCTGTTATGTTCATCTTTCTACCACCTGAACTCTACTCCCTGGGCTACAACACTGCCAGTTGCTGCTCAGAAGTGTCGTGTCCACAGACCAATACACAAGCTATAGTGTTAGTGGGGTTCAGTAACGTCAGCTGTTCCCCTGCTGTTGTGTCCGGCAAGAAGTCTCCTGTTCCCTACACATGCACAGAAAAACCCATGTCGAACATGCTCCAAATAGGGAAGAGCCGTCACCCTGATTGTTATGCTTAAAACAGGAAATTGTGAAGTTTTCCAGGCCTAGAATGATAAATTTTTATAACAAATATGGACAAATAATGATTTGTCATCACAGCGCATATCTGCACATGTCTATTAGAAATGGTAACAAAAACTAAAACATAGTGTTCACTTTTTGAAATTAATGCATAAAAGTACATTTCATACTTATCAATTAATGCTTTTTAAGGAACTTTATCTGTACCTGTAAGATAATGCAGTCAATGGATGTACGAATCATAAACATCCTCATCATCATCATCACGAGTTATATTTATGACAGACATTATAAAATACACAGGCTGATGCCAACTGTAACTTCACACACCATATATGAAATGGCCAGCATCTAAACCTGGTAATAATGTGCAATAATAAATTATTACATCTAGAAAGTGCATCATGCATACTTACAATAGGTAGTTATACCTGCAAGTGCTGTTGAAACAACCACAACAGATATAAATTAATAATGGTATATAGGTATCACAGTGCATAGTTACTCATGGACAATGTCGATGTAATACTGTACCTCAATAAAGTCAGCGTCAACCATTATGCTTGTTAATAATGAAAAAAGGCTTAAGCACTCAACTTAAAAGGTTTATTAGTAGTATCTCCAAACGTTTCGGTCAGAAAAGACCTTCATCAGTGACTACTGTAATCACAATATAAACGCATAAGAATATGTACAAACAAAATAAGAAACATTGCGATAAATAAAGTATATACAAAAAAGTGAGACACGGGTCACAGGACGGACAATAGAAAAAACGGTGGGTCAGCTCTGAGTATACCAAGACAGTCAAAATAGTATCCAAGAAGAATGAATGGGTAATAGTGCCATACCTTATTTTTATATAGAAGATTGTCTCCTAAAAAGGGGAGAGGTGCGTGCCCCAAGGAAAGTGTGCTGCCTGGATAAGAGTATAACATGGTGAGCATATTATGCCACAGCTGTGAGTCTAATGTGACTAATCAAGTAGTACTTACTTAAAGACAAACGTAGCTTATAAGAATGCTGAGGAGATTGAAGAAAATGAGCAAATTTGAGTAAATAAGGAATATCTTGTGCTCCTAAACAAATGGTATCCGGTCAATATATATATATATATATATATATATATATTACCTCAGTAGAAATATCCAGTGACTAAGCTTGCGGTATTCACCGCTATGTAGACTGGAGCTGTCATTAGCAAAAAACAAAATCAGGGGCATAAAAAATCAGGGGCATAAAAACCATTGTAGGTAAGAGTTATCAAAAGAAATCCCTTGTAGTGTCAAAACCACTATATTACCTCTGCCAGGACGCTGTCTGAGCCTGCTGATTTGATTTCCATGAGTATGTGGGGCGGAAGTGAGGTAATGGCTCCGAGGGTTCCTTTATATGGAGCAGAGGTGGGACTAAGAGCACTGCTGTCCGTCAAGAAGCACAACCAGGAAGTGACTGAGCAGAGATGGGCAACATAAAAAAAAAAAAAAAAAAAAAAAAAAAGGCTTTGGATCGCTTATATGTATAGCGCTACTATATACAGCGCTGTGTTGCCATGGTAACTCTGAGGCACTAAATAGTGAAGGCAGGGAGGGAGAAGGGGAAGAAAACAGGAGAAAATGATTAGAGAAGTGCTCAGAAGTCATTTATTTTATAGACAAAGGCAAAGAAACATACATAGTGAAGTGAATCATTATTTTGCCGTGAAGTATAATGGTCACAGTGAGACTCCCAGAAATGAGTGACGTGGTGACTTGTGATAAGTGGTCCAACCATTCTAATATAGACGGCTCTAAGGGAAAAGGAGAAAGTGTTAATATGCTGGAGAAGTGAACATATATTAACATCACTGCACTAGGTACATATGTTACATCTCAATGACAATGTAAATTTCTCTCTAAGCACTTGAACATGCTATAAAAAAGCAGATAATTCATATTCCCTATTGAGGCCTCTCGGATGCATAGTATCTAATGTGTGTATCCAATAGGCTTCACGTTTTTTTAGAAGCTGGATCCTATTGCCTCCTCTCCGAGAGGGTGGAATTTGCTCAATGATTTGGAACCTTAACTGGGACACATTATGACCGGCATTAACAAAATGGTAAGGGATAGGAAGAAGGAGGTTCTTACACCGTACTGTAGATTTGTGCTTCGATATTCGGTCCCGTATGGTCTGTGAGGTCTCCCCAACATATGCTAGGCCACAAGGGCACTTGATAACATATACTACATAAGTAGAGTCGCAAGTAAAATAATTCCGAATTTTAAATTCCTTACCGGAATGGGGGTGGAAAATTTTGTCCCCTTTAATGATACTATTGCACTGTACACACCTTAAGCATGGAAAAGTCCCACATTTAGGTTTTTGTAGAAACCGCTGTGTCACTGAGGGTGATTTAGATCCAAAATCTGCTTGGACCAGTGAGTCACGTAAATTTGGTGGGCGTTTGTAACATGGTAAAAATGGCTCTTTGAATTCAATGACCTCTGGGTATGCCTTTGAAAGGAGGTGCCAGTTTTTACGTATGGCTCTATGAAGAATATTGGTGATCGGATGATACGTGTGTACAAATGGGATACGTGTGTCAACTTTCTTGATCGGTCTTGTGTCAGGTTCCATAGATTTTTCAAGGATAGAGACAGGATACCCTCTGGCCTTAAATTTGTGTGTCATTTCTGAGAGGCGTTGGCGTTGTACAGCCTCATCAGAGACGATACGTTTCACCCTCTGAAACTGAGATTTGGGAATGGCTTTTTTAGTAGCAGGTGGGTGGAGACTCTGGTAATGTAGTAAACTGTTTTTATCTGTGTCCTTAATGAAAAGATCAGTTGAGAGTTTACCTTCAGGGTCTTTCATGACCAAGGTGTCAAGAAAGTTAATACGCCAGAGATCATGATTCATGGTGAATTGTATCCCTGGCCAGGATGAGTTTAGCAGTTCAAAAAATCTCTGTAAGTGTTCTACTGGGCCTGACCAGATACAGAAGACATCATCAATATAGCGCTTCCATGTAATGACATGGTCGCGGAATAAAGGATGTAGATATATGATGCTCTCCTCAAAGTCGGCCATGTATGCATTTGCATATGGAGGTGCTGCGTTAGACCCCATAGCGGTCCCACGCGTTTGGAGGTAAAAATCATCCTGGAAGAGGAAGAAATTGGAAGTAAGAATAATTTTCAATAAGTCAACACACAAATCAACCTGGTCACTATCCATAGTGGTAGATGATAACAGCCGAGTTACTGACTGAATGCCCTCGTTATGGGGATAGAGGTATACAGGTCTTTTACGTCCAGTGTAACCAGTAACGAATTTGGGGTCTTACATCTTGGACACAGGAGCATTTCTTAAACTAATCGAGGAACTCCAATTGATTCCCCCAAATTCGTTATGCAAATGCATACATGGCCGACTTTGAGGAGAGCATCATATATCTACATCCTTTATTCCCAAATCTCAGTTTCAGAGGGTGAAACGTATCGTCTCTGATGAGGCTGTACAACGCCAACGCCTCTCAGAAATGACACACAAATTTAAGGCCAGAGGGTATCCTGTCTCTATCCTTGAAAAATCTATGGAACCTGACACAAGACCGATCAAGAAAGTTGACACACGTATCCCATTTGTACACACGTATCATCCGATCACCAATATTCTTTATAGAGCCATACGTAAAAACTGGCACCTCCTTTCAAAGGCATACCCAGAGGTCATTGAATTCAAAGAGCCATTTTTACCATGTTACAAACGCCCACCAAATTTACGTGACTCACTGGTCCAAGCAGATTTTGGATCTAAATCACCCTCAGTGACACAGCGGTTTCTACAAAAACCTAAATGTGGGACTTTTCCATGCTTAAGGTGTGTACAGTGCAATAGTATCATTAAAGGGGACAAAATTTTCCACCCCCATTCCGGTAAGGAATTTAAAATTCGGAATTATTTTACTTGCGACTCTACTTATGTAGTATATGTTATCAAGTGCCCTTGTGGCCTAGCATATGTTGGGGAGACCTCACAGACCATACGGGACCGAATATCGAAGCACAAATCTACAGTACGGTGTAAGAACCTCCTTCTTCCTATCCCTTACCATTTTGTTAATGCCGGTCATAATGTGTCCCAGTTAAGGTTCCAAATCATTGAGCAAATTCCACCCTCTCGGAGAGGAGGCAATAGGATCCAGCTTCTAAAAAAACGTGAAGCCTATTGGATACACACATTAGATACTATGCATCCGAGAGGCCTCAATAGGGAATATGAATTATCTGCTTTTTTATAGCATGTTCAAGTGCTTAGAGAGAAATTTACATTGTCATTGAGATGTAACATATGTACCTAGTGCAGTGATGTTAATATATGTTCACTTCTCCAGCATATTAACACTTTCTCCTTTTCCCTTAGAGCCGTCTATATTAGAATGGTTGGACCACTTATCACAAGTCACCACGTCACTCATTTCTGGGAGTCTCACTGTGACCATTATACTTCACGGCAAAATAATGATTCACTTCACTATGTATGTTTCTTTGCTTTTGTCTATAAAATAAATGGCTTCTGAGCACTTCTCTAATCATTTTCTCCTGTTTTCTTCCCCTTCTCCTTCCCTGCCTTCACTATTTAGTGCCTCAGAGTTACCATGGCAACACAGCGCTGTATATAGTAGCGCTATACATATAAGCGATCCAAAGCCTTTTTTTTTTTTTTTTTTATGTTGCCCATCTCTGCTCAGTCACTTCCTGGTTGTGCTTCTTGACTGACAGCAGTGCTCTTAGTCCCACCTCTGCTCCATATAAAGGAACCCTCTGAGCCATTACCTCACTTCCGCCCCACATACTCATGGAAATCAAATCAGCAGGCTCAGACAGCGTCCTGGCAGAGGTAATATAGTGGTTTTGACACTACAAGGGATTTCTTTTGATAACTCTTACCTACAATGGTTTTTATGCCCCTGATTTTTTATGCCCCTGATTTTGTTTTTTGCTAATGACAGCTCCAGTCTACATAGCGGTGAATACCGCAAGCTTAGTCACTGGATATTTCTACTGAGGTAATATATATATATATATATATATATTGACCGGATACCATTTGTTTAGGAGCACAAGATATTCCTTATTTACTCAAATTTGCTCATTTTCTTCAATCTCCTCAGCATTCTTATAAGCTACGTTTGTCTTTAAGTAAGTACTACTTGATTAGTCACATTAGACTCACAGCTGTGGCATAATATGCTCACCATGTTATACTCTTATCCAGGCAGCACACTTTCCTTGGGGCACGCACCTCTCCCCTTTTTAGGAGACAATCTTCTATATAAAAATAAGGTATGGCACTATTACCCATTCATTCTTCTTGGATACTATTTTGACTGTCTTGGTATACTCAGAGCTGACCCACCGTTTTTTCTATTGTCCGTCCTGTGACCCGTGTCTCACTTTTTTGTATATACTTTATTTATCGCAATGTTTCTTATTTTGTTTGTACATATTCTTATGCGTTTATATTGTGATTACAGTAGTCACTGATGAAGGTCTTTTCTGACCGAAACGTTTGGAGATACTACTAATAAACCTTTTAAGTTGAGTGCTTAAGCCTTTTTTCATTATTAGTACCCGGTGTGGGAACCTAGACTTTAAAGCACCAGTTTCATTCAGGTTGTGCTCACGGTTTTCTTTCATACCATTATGCTTGTTAGTCTTGTAGATTGTTAAAGAGGGAACGTGTTTTTTTTGTTGGTCATAGGTGGAGTATTAGACAGTAAATGATTACTGCTGTCGTATTTTTGGCGTCCCTAGGGCAGAATAACGCTGCGTAAGGTCACATTTTATAGAGAGTCATCTAATAGACACACGCTACCCTACCCTACGCGTGACAGGAGGAAGGTAGTGTTGACGGATAAAGCCTTGCGCAACCAGACATGCTTTTACCCTCTTCAACACTGTACAAGCAAAAAATGCATGATTGCAGCCGCAGACTTTATTGACGTACAGTATAACATCGCCATTACCCATCAGAGGCTGTCCACTGTCTGATACAGACATAGAATATACCTTTGCTATCCGTAGCCTTTGTTTCACCTACACTTGCAGGCACACACTTAAATTGTGACAATGCATAATGTTTTTTTAAATGGTTATTTTTTATCGTACATTATTGCGTCATCACATTGATGAGTCCATGCTGGACATGTCATACATGCTGTACAAAGTAACGATTTTATTAACTTAAATAATTGAAATGTCTGTGACTGTCACATATAAATTGCAATGATGATGATGAGTGACTATTACAAAATCCATTGTCTTCACTATGTTATGGTTTAACATAGCGTTCCTTAAGCATTATTCATAAATACAAAAATGGACTTTTATTCTTAAATTTACAACACTATATTTTGTAAACTAATTTTTGGGTGGTGTGTTGTTCCATTTCTTGTTGCCATGTGCATATATGCGTTTATATTTGCAGAGTCTTTATTTTTATTCTTGAAATTAGGAAAGATGTGTATCTTCGTACCGTGTTAGCCAGTAGATAGAAAAATATTTAGACTTGAGAGTCCTCAGTGGTTGATACCTATTAATGGATAACTGAAAAGATGGTAACAAATTGCAAGCTTTCGAGGCTACTCACGTCTCTTCATCAGGCTAAGACTAAAACAAAAAATGAAGAATCACATATTTCTATACACAACAGGACACAGGAATAGTGCAATAGGTAAGACAAGTGACGTGCAGCAGAACTGTCATTATGCCAGAGGGATGAACATAAATATTGGAACAGTTCCTAGATAAGGATAGAAAGTTTTATTGCCCTCTGATTGGGGTCTGGTTTTGTGTTTTCATGCCCCTGGAAGGGCAGAGACGCAGATTCCTTAATTGATATAGAATGACATGAATCCGTGTGATCTATTCATTCCAGCACTAAGAGTGTTAAAGGTCATGATGAGATTATATTCCGAAACCTTTCTATCTTTCTCAGATTTGAAGTTAGATTTTAATACCAGTAATTCCATATCCATCATGCTATGACCGGGCATACCAAAGTTTTTTGCCACAGGTAAATCCATTATTTTTTCTCTTATTGTGTGGCGATGATAATTCATCCTTGTTCTCAGTTTTTGGCCGGTCTCCCCCAAATACAGACCCCCATTTGGACATTTAGTACATATAATTAGGTACACCACATTAGATGTGATGCAGCTGAAAGTAGCTGGGATCTTGTAGTCGTGATGGGAGTTGGGGATCCTTATCTTGTCCGTGGTCATTATAGATGCACAGGTTTTACATTTCTTCTGGTTGCAAGGAAAGGTTCCTGCAGCTGTTGGGGAGGACAGGGAGCTTCTGACAATGATGCTTCTTAGATTTGGGGGCTGCCTAAAACACAGTAGTGGGGGGTCTGGAAATATGGATTGTAATATCGGCATCTTTTTGTAGTAAAGGTTGTAGTTTCCGTGTAGCTCCCCTTAGCACCTCCAGATTTGGATTGTAGGTGACCAGTAGAGGCACCCGGTTATTTTCTTCTTTACCTTTGTAATGTAGCAGGTGATTCCTTGATATTCTGTTGGCTCTTGAAATTTGGTTTTCAATTGTTCTTGGATGGTATCCCTGGTTCAAAACAGTCTTTCTGAGGCGACCCCCCACTACTGTGTTTTAGGCAGACCCCAAATCTAAGAAGCATCATTGTCAGAAGCTCCCTGTCCTCCCCAACAGCTGCAGGAACCTTTCCTTGCAACTGTCACGCTGTCTCTGCATACAGGAGGACCGGGGTCTATGCTGACCCTAAGCTGGGGTCCTGACTAATCCCTCTACCTGGAGGTACTGTTGATGGTACAGAGGTCCAGGCCGCCAGCGTAACCTATCTCCTGTGAATCCCTGACCACTGTAATCTAGTCTTGAGAAGGACCCTGATTACCACCACAGGGAAACGGGAAGGTAACTGCCTACACACAGTATAAGACGAACGAGACAGTACAAGGGGTAAAACAAAAGACACCTTGCATACAAAACTACCACTACAGAGGGAACACCAACGGGTAGGGAGATAAATAATAAAGCGAGGAGAGGAGAAAACCACAACAGGTACTCTTAGCTTTAGACTTCTCAATATGATCCGCTCTGCTGGTCTGCATGAAAGCTTTCACCGACACTTCCCTAGCAGACAGGCAGGTATTTGAAGGAAACCAATTATCGCAACATTAATTGCAGCTGAGCGAGGCTGGTCTTGTCCAGCACAGAGAGAGGGAGAATTAACTCTCACACTGCCGAAAAACACCCAGCAGCAGAAACTCAGCTGTGAGAAGTCAGGGTGTGCAATCGCGACGATCTTCGCAGCGACACACCCGTGACAGCAACCATAAGAAATGTAAAACCTGTGCATCTATAATGACCACGGACAAGATAAAGATCCCCTACTCCCATCAGGACTACAAGATCAAAGGTACTTTCAGCTGCATCACATCTAATGTGGTGTACCTAATTATATGTACAAAATGTCCAACTGGGGGTCTGTATGTGGGGGAGACCAGCCAAAAACTGAGAACAAGGATGAATTATCATCGCCACACAATAAGAGAAAAAATAATGGATTTACCTGTGGCAAAACACTTTTGTATGCCCGGTCATAGCATGATGGATATGGAATTACTGGTATTAAAATATAACTTCAAATCTGAGAAAGATAGAAAGGTTTGGGAATATAATCTCATGATGACCTTTGACACTCTTAGTGCTGGAATGAATAGATCACACGGATTCATGTCATTCTATATCAATTAAGGAATCTGCGTCTCTGACCTTCTAGGGGCATCAAAACAGAACACCAGACCCCAATCAGAGGGCAATAAAACTTTCTCTCCTTATCTATGAACTGTTCCAATATTTATGATCATCCCTCTGCCATAATGACAGTTCTGCTTCACGTCACTTGTCTTACCTATTGCACTATTCCTGTGTCCTGTTGTGTGTAGAAATATGTGATTCTTCATTTTTTGTTTTAGTCTTAGCCTGATGAAGAGACCTGAGTAGTCTCGAAAGCTTGGAATTTGTTACCATCTTTTCAGTTAGCCATTAAACGGTATCAACCACTGAGGACTCTCAAGTATAAATATTTTTCTATTCTTGGAATTGAAATTCATCATTTTATTGTCCTAGTAAAACTTCATTTATTCTTGTTTGAAGTACATACATTTGCAATGGCCACGTAACAAGGCAATAACTCAATATTTTATTTCAAAACCCTCCTTGACCCTTTGCTTCAACACCACCAGTTGCTGCTCAGAAGTGTTAGATGCACAGATGAAAACAATCGCTGATGTGTTTGTGGGTTCAGTAACGCCTGCTGTTCCCCTGCTGTGTGTCTGGCAGAAATTACTGCTGCTAACTACAAATTCAACTTCAAACATCTCATACTAGGCCTCTGCCTACACCCTCCTTGACCCTGGGCTTCAACACCGCCAGTTACTGCTCAGAAGTGTTAGATGCACAGATGAAAACAATCGCTGATGTGTTTGTGGGGTTCAGTAACGCCTGCTGTTCCCCTGCTGTGTGTCTGGCAAAAATTACTGCTGCTAACTACAAATTCAACTTCAAACATCTCATACTAGGCCTCTGCCTACACCCTCCTTGACCCTGGTCTTCAACACCGCCAGTTGCTGCTCAGAAGTGTTAGATGCACAGATGAAAACAATCGCTGATGTGTTTGTGGGGTTCAGTAACGCCTGCTGTTCCCCTGCTGTGTGTCCGGCAAAAATTACTGCTAGCCGCCTACACATGGTGAAAAAAACATGACATGTCAAAGTGTCTAGTGCTACACATAGATATGAGGCCACACCCTGATTTCTAAGCTGTAAACAATTGAAACGTCAGCTTTAAAACCATAAAATGATTAGTCTTTGTCACAAATCTGTAACAAAATAATTGTGACATATTATTTCAGATATGCACATGTCGAAAACAAATGCTAACACAAAAGCCTACTTATGCTATAGGATACTGATGGTCAACCTTGTCACTCCATAGCTTAGACAAATCCAACTCACATCATGACTCAAATGCTGCAATGTTGGAAGTGCATAATGTGGGTTGAACTTTGACAACAGCTGCAGTGCGAAGGTTAGACTTCAGTGTTCTTGGCTTTTAACCCCTTCAAGACCCAGCCTATTTTGACCTTAAAGACCTTGCCATTTTTTGCAATTCTGACCAGTGTCCCTTTATGAGGTAATAACTCAGGAACGCTTCAACGGATCCTAGCGATTCTGAGATTGTTTTTTCGTGACATATTGGGCTTCATGTTAGTGGTAAATTTAAGTCGATAATTTTTGCGTTTATTTGTGAAAAAAATGGAAATTTGGCGAAAATTTTGAAAATTTTGTAATTTTCAAATTTTTAATTTTTATTCTGTTAAACTAGAGAGTTATGTGACACAAAATAGTTAATAAATAACATTTCCCACATGTCTACTTTACATCAGCACAATTTTGGGAACAACATTTTTTTTTGTTAGGAAGTTATAAGGGTTAAAATTGACCAGCGATTTCTCATTTTTACAGCAAAATTTACAAAACCATTTTTTTTAGGGACCACCTCACATTTGAAGTCACTTTGAGGGTCTATATGGCAGAAAATACCCAAAAGTGACACCTTTATAAAAACTGCACCCCTCAAGCTACTCAAAACTACATTCAAGAAGATTATTAACCCTTCAGGTGCTTCACAGGAACTAAAGCAACGTGTAAGGAAAAATTGGACATTTTAATTTTTCCAACAAAAATTTTCTTTTAGCATCAATTTTTTCATTTTTACATGGGCATCAGGATAAAATGGATCCTAAAATTTGTTGGGCAATTTCTCCTGAGTACACAGATACCTCATATGTGGTCATAAACCACTGTATGGGCGCACGGCAGGGCTCAGAAGGGAAGGAGCGCCATTTGACTTTTTGAATGGAAAATATGCTGGAATATTTAGCGGTTGCCATGTCACATTTGGAGAGTCCCTGTGTGCCTAAACATTGGAGCTCCCCCACAAGTGACCCCATTTTGGAAACTAGACCCCCTAAGGAACTTATCTAGATGCATAGTGATCATTTTGAACCCCCAGGTGCTTCACAAATTGATCTGTAAAAAAAAGAAAGTACTTTTTTTTCACAAAAATTTTCTTTTAGCCTCAGTTTTTCATTTTCACATGGGCAACAGTATAAATTGGATCCTAAAATTTGTTGGGCAATTTCTCCTGAGTACACAGATACCTCATATGTGGTCATAAACCACTGTTTGGGCGCATGGCAGGGCTCAGAAGGGAAGCAGCGCCATTTGACTTTTTGAATGGAAAATATGCTGGAATATTTAGCGGTTGCCATGTCGCATTTGGAGAGTCCCTGTGTGCCTAAACATTGGAGCTCCCCACAAGTGACCCCATTTTGGAAACTAGACCCCCTAAGGAACTTATCTAGATGCATAGTGAGCACTTTGAACCCCCAGGTGCTTCACAAATTGATCCGTAAAAAAAAGAAAGTACTTTTTTTTCACAAAAATTTTCTTTTAGCCTCAGTTTTTTTCATTTTCACATGGGCAACAGTATAAATTGGATCCTAAAATTTGTTGGGCAATTTCTCCTGAGTACACAGATACCTCATATGTGGTCATAAACCACTGTTTGGGCGCACGGCAGGGCTCAGAAGGGAAGGAGCGCCATTTGACTTTTTGAATGGAAAATATGCTGGAATATTTAGCGGTTGCCATGTCGCATTTGGAGAGTCCCTGTGTGCCTAAACATTGGAGCTCCCCCACAAGTGACCCCATTTTGGAAACTAGACCCCCTAAGGAACTTATCTAGATGCATAGTGAGCACTTTGAACCCCCAGGTGCTTCACAAAATGAGCCGTAAAAAAAAGAAAGTACTTTTTTTTCACAAAAATTTTCTTTTAGCCTCAGTTTTTTTTCATTTTCACATGGGCAACAGTATAAATTGGATTCTAAAATTTGTTGGGCAATTTCTCCTGAGTACACAGATACCTCATATGTGGTCATAAACCACTGTTTGGGCGCACTGCAGGGCTCAGAAGGGAAGGAGCGCCATTTGACTTTTTGAATAGAAAATATGCTGGAATATTTAGCGGTTGCCATGTCGCATTTGGAGAGTTCCTGTGTGCCTAAACATTGGAGCTCCCCCACAAGTGACCCCATTTTGGAAACTAGACGCCCTAAGGAACTTATCTAGATGCATAGTGAGCACTTTGAACCCCCCAGGTGCTTTACAGAAGTTTATAACGCAGAGCCGTGAAAATAAAATATCATTTTTTTTTCTCAAAAAATGATTTTTTAGCCCACTATTTTTTATTTTCACAATGGTTACAGGAGAAATTGGACCCTGAAAGTTGTTGTCCAGTTTGTCCTGAGTACGCTAGTACCCCATATGTGGGGGGGAACCACTGTTTGGGCACACGTCAGGGCTCGGAAGGGATGTAGTGACGCTTTGAAATGCCAACTTGATGGAATGGTCTGCGGGCATCTTGTTACGTTTGCAGAGCCCCTGATGCGCCTAAACAGTAGAAACTCCCCACAAGTGACCCCATTTTGGAAACTAGACACCGCAAAGAACTTATCTAGATGTGTGGTGAGCACTTTTAACCCCCAAGGGCTACACAGAAGTTTATAACGCCCGGGCATGAAAATAAAAAAATCATATTTTTTCCACAATCAGGATCTTTTAGTCCCCAATTTTTTTATTTTCGCAAGGGTAACATGAGAAATTAGACCCCAAAAGTTGTTGTCCAATTTGTCCTGAGTATGCTGATATCCCATATGTGGGAGAAAACTACTGTATGGGCACACGTCGGGGCTCGGATGGGAAGTAGTGACCTTTTGAAATGCCCACTTGATGGAATGGTCTTCGGGCGTCATGTTACGTTTGCAGAGTCACTGATGTGCCTAAACAGTAGAAACTCCCCACAAGTGACCCCATTTTGGAAACTAGATCCCCCAAGGAACTCCTCTAGATGTGTGGTGAGCACTTTGAATCTCCAAGTCCTTCACAGAAGTTTATAACGCAGAGCCGTGAAAATATAAAATCATTTTTTTTCCACAAAAATAATTTTTAGTCCCCAATTTTTTTTCCCAATGTTAACAGGAGAAATTAGAACCCCCAAAGTTGTTGTGCAATTTTTCCCGAGTACGCTGATACCTCATATGTGGGGATAAACCACTGTTTGGGCATACGTCGGGGCTTCGAATAAAGGGAGCACTGTTTGACTTTTTGAACGCAAAATTTGCAGGAATCAATGGTGGCGCCATGTCGCGTATGGAGACTCCCTGATGTGCCTAAATAGTGGAAACCCCTCAATTCTAACTCCAACCCTAACCCCAACACACCCCTAACGCCTACACACACCTAACCCTAATACAAACCCTAATCATAACCCTAACCCCAACACACACCCTAATCCCAACTCTAACCATAAACCTAACTACAAGCCTAACCCTAATTCCAACCCTAACCCAAATTCCAACCCTAACCGTAATTCTAACCTTAGCCCTAATGCTAACCCTAACCCTAGTTCTAACCCTAAGGCTGGGTTCATATTGCGTTTTACCAGCCCGTTCAACACGTAGCGTTGACCGGCTGGTAACGGTATAGCATAACGCGATCGCGTTATGCTATACCCGCTAGCGCAGATGAATCAGCAGATAATCAGCCGCGGATCAGCAGCAAAATCAGTCGCGGATCAGCAGCAAAATCCGCCGCGGATCAGCAGCGAAATCCGCCGCGGATCAGCAGCGAAATCCGCCGCGGATCAGCAGCGAAATCCGCCGCGGATCAGCAGCGAAATCAGCCGCGGATCCGCAGCGAAATCCGCCGCGGATCTGCAGCGAAATCCGCCGCGGATCCGCAGCGAAATCCGCCGCGGATCCGCAGCGAAATCAGTCGCGGATCCGCAGCGAAATCAGTCGCGGATCCGCAGCGAAATCAGTCGTGGATCCGCAGCGAAATCCACCGCGGATCAGCAGCGAAATCCGCCGCCGATCAGCAGCGAAATCCGCCGCGATCAGCAGCGAAATCCGCTGCCGATCAGCAGCGAAATCCGCTGCGGATCAGCAGCGAAATCCGCCGCCGATCAGCAGCGAAATCCGCCGTGGATCAGCAGCGAAATCCGCCGCCGATCAGCAGCGAAATCCGCAGCGGATCAGCAGCGAAATCCGCCGCCGATCCGCAGCGAAATCCGCCGCGGATCAGCAGCGAAATCCGCCGCCGATCAGCAGCGAAATCCGCCGTGGATCAGCAGCGAAATCCGCCGCGGATCAGCAGCGAAATCCGCCGCCGATCAGCAGCGAAATCCGCCGCGGATCAGCAGCGAAATCAGCTGCGGATCAGCAGCAAAATCCGCTAGGAAAAAAAAAAAAAAATTCTTTATTTTTTTTTATTTGTCCCTACCTATGATAAAGGGGGGGTTCATTTACTTTTTTTTATTTTGATCACTGTGACAGTTTATCACAGTGATCAAAATAAATTTTTGAACACTGGGGGGCGCACTGCGCATGCGCCGGCCGGCGGGCGCACTGCGCATGCGCCCGCCATTTTCCAATATGGCGGCGCCCATGAAGAGGCCCGGGCGGACGCCGGGCCCGATCGTGGGACATCGGTGGATCGGGAGAGGTGAGTAGGGGGGTCGGAAGGCTGGGGGGGGATAGGAAGTGGGGGCAGTGGACCAAAAGAGGAGGGGAGCTGTAAGTGACGGCGGTGACCGATCGCTGCCATCTTTCGGTGGCGGCGGCCGATCACCGCCGTGACTCGGTGTGGGGGGGTCAGGGCTCGGTCTCCAGCCATGGCAGATGCTATTGCAGCATCGGCCATGGCTGGATTGTAATATTTCACCAATTAAATTGGTGAAATATTACACATTGCTCTGATTGGCTGTTTCACTTTTAACAGCCAATCAGAGCGATCGTGGCCACGGAGGGGTTAAGCCAACCCCCCTGTGGTGAAGCACAAAGGGTCCTGTAACTGCGGGTCGGGTGACCTTTGAGTGACCCCGGTCTCCCGGCCCGCAGGGACGAGATCCTTTCATGACGCCACATAGGCGTCATGGGTCGGATTGGCACAGGTTTTCATGACGCCTACGTGGCGTCATGGGTCGGGAAGGGGTTAAATAAAAGCATACAAGTAAATATAATAATCCAAT